>MU624593.1:0-44404 GCA_025349905.2 Blastocladiella britannica
GACGCCAATACCGTCAATGCCGCGCTGCATGTCACCATCTCGGGCGTCGACACCTTCCTGGCCCTCAAGTCGTCCATCGCGGTGCCCTTGATTGCCATTTCCAAACTGCAGCTGTCCCCACCCGAGGCATCGGAGTGGTTCCATTCGGGGCTCAAGGTCGGTACCCACTTGCCCGGCGTGGTGTCCAAGGGCACGTGGTACGGCGTGCACGGCGGCAAAGCGTTCTTTTTCTTTTACAGTGTCCCGACCAATGCGGCCGAGGCCGATGCCACCACGGCGCGCGTGCTTGGGATCGAGTTTACCGAGGGTAGTGGCGATCAGGAGCCCGGAATGGATCAGTACCGCAAGTTGGTGATCGAGGTTCCTGCTGGTAGTCCATTTTACATGTATTGGATCCTGTCCAAAAACTGATCAAAAGAAAAACATATATAGGATCAACCGCGGGCGAGTGGAAGCGCAAGATCGAGGAGGCACGCCGCATGGCCCTTGCCAGCGCTGCACAGTAACACTACGAAGTATATTCACATCTCATGCACCTTCAGCCAGTGTTCAGTTCCGTCGCCTTGCATGGCGTGAATGGACGCGCGCAGCACACTGCCGGTCGGAAACGGGATACCGTGAACCTTGTGCATCGCGTACCACCAATCCACCTGCTGAAAGTTACTTGCCTTCCAGCACGCCAGAATGGTGGCCTCGGCGGTGCTGCTGTCCTTATCACTGGTAAACAAACTGCACTGGTCCCCGAATGCGTCCCACAGTAAATCGAGCACGAGCTCCAGTCGCGGCGGCGTCATGTTGGAGATGGGTGGTGGATTAGGGGAAATGAGCGGGAACGGCGTGCCGTGGCTCTGGTGGACGGACCACAGCCACGCAAGCAGGCCAATGTCGCCCACACTGACAATGGATTCCATCACTTGCGGCGTCACGGGGAGATTGGCCGGGTCCTTGCTCCAGCACCACTGGAAATGGGCCAGCATCCCGTGCTGGACGTACCGCTCGAGCATGCCCGGCGTGACAGCTAACGAAACACCAGCAAGGTCCTGGTGCTGGAACCACCACTCGAGCATGTCCACGTCCGGGAGATTGTCGTCGTTGAGGATTCCGATCGAGTCAAACGACGGCGGCTCGCCATCCATGCCCTCAAATTTAAAGATGCTCGCATCAACAGCGCCCTCTCGGACCTTGGCCAGCCACCACTCGGCCACGTTGGCCTTGACAAACGGGCCTCGCGGCTTCCAAAATGGGTCAAATCGGAATCCGCTGCCAGGAGTAGTACATAGCTCCCACCACCAGTCGAGGAATCGAGGAGACCCATGCTCGCACAACAGGTCCAGCTCGTAGGTGGAATACGTCATGCGCTGCGCCTTGCCCTCGGTATTTGCCCGGCGCACCGCAAACTGGTCGAAATCGCCGCTTATAAGCAGCGCCATAAAGTCCACGGACGTGATGCGCGGCCACTCGATCTCGCGGCCGTACTCGTGCAACGTGTCACAAAACCATTCCACTTTGGCGTCAAAGTCGCAGCACCCGGCCGGAATCGCCGTGCCCATTTGCAGCCGGGCCGGATCGAACCCGTCGTTCCCAAGAAACGACTTCCACCATGCGACAGTAGCGATCACGGCGTCCACTTTCACGTCGCGGTGGAACGCGAGGTCCCAGTGCGCGGGCCGGTAAAACTCGACGCTGTGCCGCGCTGCGTACTCGCTGAGCCACTGCACGGCGTGCACCAGGCCCAGACGGGACGCGGCGGCGGCGATCGACGCGGTACGGCCACGGAGCCCGATACCTTTACGTTCGATCCACTCGAGCACTTGCAGATGGCCGCGCGACACGGCCATAAACGCCAGCGCATACGTCATGTCCATAAAAAAGTGCGGCGAGTGCGCCGACTCGAATGAGGCCAGCGTCGGGTTGGTTGCGTGCACCCAGTCGAGGATCGGGACACTGCCGGACCAGGCCGCGTTGCGAGCAAGAAAGTTGAGGTTTGCCTCGGACAGCGTCGCGCCTGCGAGCCGTTCTTTGAGTAGATCGACCGACTGGCCGTTTAGCGCTAGGGCAAAGGGAGAAGCGAGACGGCGCAAAATGGCGCGGCGGGTCACTGGCACCGCGTTGGCGCGGCGCACATGCAATACCTCGGCCGCTTCATCCATGGAAAATGTCCCGCGCGAGGCGAAAGCGAGCACCTTGTCGGTGATAATGTCAATGTCCATATCATTTACTTTGAAAGAATGAACTGCAGGATCAGCCTTACATTCACTCGCCACGAGCACGCATGTTCTTGCCCAGCGTCTCAATGATGCGCGCCGACACCTGCCGCCCCTGCTCCAGCCGCTCCGAAAAGAACGCCTGCGTGTGCTCGAACCGCGCCTGGTACGAGTCAAAGTGGCCCTGCAAGATGGTCTGTGCCCATCCGTTGGTGGCGGCCACAAACGCGAGATCGTCGGCGCGCACGTCCTTTTCGTAAATGGCGGCGTCAATGGCCGCGTCCAGCAGTCCCGGCGTGCAGCACAGGTACTCGACGATTCCGAGCCACAGCCGGAACGGCGGCGTCTGCACAATCAGGTGCTCGTACGGATTGGTGGTCAGCGCGTGCCAGCAGTCGACCATCGCCAGCAGCGACAGGTGCGAGTTGCGTTTGGCTGATCGCGGCGATCCGGGCAACGTCTTGGTGGATGCCGCATCATCAGCCGTAAATGCTGCGACTGCGGCCGCCGCCGATGCAGCAGAGCCGCTCGAGAGCGTGTACTCGTCCAGCAGCGCATCCGCAAGCAACAGACCGCGCCGCTTTCGCTCAGCCACTGCCTTCTCCCCGTTAAAGACAAAGTCCACCGCACGGTGCACGCGAGCGCGAAACTCGTCTGCACGCTCGCGAATCATGAGCGAAAACAGCCCATCGACGGACTTGGCGTACTGGGCGATCTGCGCCCGAGCCGCCGGGTTCAAGAGCGCGAGCCCAGCGTACACGTGCCACTTGGCCGAGTAGATCCGCAGCGTCATGGCGACCTTGACGTTATCGACGCCGCCCACATAGTTGAGATCTTCCCATGGGAATGAGGTTTGTGCCTTTATATCGAATCATTAGTGTGGAAACCAGGATGCAGTAAAAATGGAGGCGAACCATCCAAGCCGTGCCCATTGATTTGAATGCCAGGTGCGTGGCAGCCTGGGTGTCGGCGGTGATGCGATCATGCTCCTTGGCCGTGAGATGGACCACCTTGGAGCCAAGGCTTTCGTACACGGATTGGGCATGCGCGTACGCCGCATCGGACGCGCGATGTTGCACCATGACCAGTGGCTGGCCCACAGGCGAGACATTGGGTCCGTGCATGGAGTGGACAGGGATGATGTGCACGTCGTCGGGAAGGTGCTGCTCAAAGGCGGCCACTTCTGGGGCTGTTTTAACAAGGTATGTCAGTTTTTTTTTTAAACCCTATTGCTATTGACGGCACGCACCTTTCACGGACGTCTGGCCGCTCACGATAGCGTTGAGTTTGGTTGCTGTCGTATTCAAGTTGAGGTAAGGTGGACCTAAGGGATAAAATGGTGGAAAAGATGCACCCACAAGGACCAAATGCGGCGACGACCGACGCAATGTACTTGGCCTCGACGCTGTAAATGATCAGGTCGCTGGTACAAGACTCATAGTTTTTAGGATCTGTCGTTTTTCGTGAGCAGGAAAAGAAAATGTGTAAAGCACACCTGCGGCGGCTGACAAGGTGCCCATTCTCGAAGACATTGTATTGCGGGAACTCGGCACGCAGGGACGCCGTTTTTTCTGGCAGGTCGCAGACGTTGATTCTGGTAATGTGTTGTTTGGATGCGTGATCAGAGGCGCCTGCCGACCTTGGTCAACTTGCTAAAAAGGACAAGTACCGCGTCCAGCCCGATTGATAAAAGCTCCGGGCGTAAAGGCGGCCCATGTCGCCCATGCCTGTTGGTGTAATTACTGAGTACTTGCATCTGCAGCCACTTGGTAACATTGGGTCAGGTCGAACCAATGATGCCAATCTCGAACGTGTCCTTCTGCTGTTTTTGGTCCATGCTCATTTGATTATTATGCTTGCCGTGGTTTGCACGAAAGAGAGAATCAAGAAAATATTCGCGTGACTGAATATTGTGGCTATATTTAGCGCAGGAAAGCTGTCTCCTCGTTAAACTCGATCCGGCGAAGAGGGCTCTCGAGCAACAACAACAGATCTCGGGACATTTTGACATAGCCCTGTCAGTGCCATTGCGATCGTTCGTTAATTGTGTGCAAGATGCTTTTGGACAAGTGTACATACCGCCTTGTTAAAGTGCAACCCGCTGTGCGCGTAGAAACGTGCCAAACGGAAATCAGTGCTGGCACGATCCACCTCGGCTCCGAGCGCAATATTGCCTGATTTCTCCAGGCTATTATATACATCCAATGGTAAGTAAAAAATTATTAACTAAAAAGATATGAAGTACCCCTCAATCCACACGCGAAGTCCCTTGTTGACAGTAGCCATGGCCTCAATTGCGTCAGGAAACTTGCGCTCATCCACCATCCAGTCAGGGATGGTGCACACGGACACAAACCCAAACATGTCGCTGAGGGCCAGGACCGTGGATTTGGCGTTGGCAAGGGTATCCTCCGGCAGGATCCCAGCAGCGTGATCGAATGATCCAATCAACAGCACTACGGCGTCACGTTGCCGCTGCTCGGGACTGTAGCCCTTTGGAGCAAACCTCGCGGCAAATGCGGGCGTACTCGGCAGCCAGTCGCGCGTGGTCAGGCCCAGCCGGCCAAAGTTGAGGGCGGTCCACTGATGGCGCATGTGCTTTCGCTCGTGCAGCAGCGTCACCAAGCGCGTCGCGCAGCCGGGCAAGTTGCCAGGGACGCACGTGTCGCCCATCCCGAGGGCGTGATCGTCGCCTGTGTCCATTCCACATATACAATACATGAATTTCCTGTACGAAGGTGATAGCTGACGATATCATGTACCGGCCACAATCAGGTGGTGGTGCATTGCCTTGTCCTTGAGCGACCATGGGGACGCGAGCCACTACATTAAAAAATATATTAATATGCGCGTATACTGCCAGAGTAACGGCAAGTAAAGGGTGTCCGCACCCGTGTGCCGAGGATCCAGGCGCGGTGGAAGCGATCAAGCGACGTGGTGACGGCCCAGGTGAACCAGTACATGAATAACCCGGCAAGGATGCGCAGCGAGAGCGGTGGGCGCGTCGGCTTGGGCTTTTCGGCTCGGGGCAACGCCATTTCTGTGCTTTGACGCGTCATTTTTTTTTTTTTTCACCGTGGTAATAAGGGTGGTGGGAGCGGTCGCGGTTGTGAGCTCTAATTAAAACGAAAGAAAAAAAAAAATTAATGCGGCCAGCAATGGCCACGGTCGCGTGGGCAGGATCCAACGTGCTGGCGTACTCGCTCCCGCCCAGCCGCGATGGCAGTCCGCAGCCGCTCGCGGTCGTCGCGTACCCGTCATTTACCCTCCACCAGCGCGATGCAGCCCGCCCTTTGCCGCTGCCCGCGGTCCTGACCCTCATGGCGCCGACCGCCGCCCTGACGACGGTGCCATTTGCGCACCCCGATCTGCCGGTGGAATGGACCCGCGACCGCCCACCGCGCTTGTCGCACCTGGCCATCAATCCCGCTGGCACTTTACTTTCAGGAGCGTGCTCTGGCCGCCTGCCATGCGCACTTCTGTGGGCACGCGGGCCCGCCATCAATGCCTGGGACGTGCCGGTGGTCATGCCTCTCGATTCTCCCATAGTCGCCCTTTCCGTGCTCTCGCGCCATGTCTGGGTGCGCTCCCATTATTTTGGCCCTTTCGTTTAGCTCGAGCTCTAACGTCAGTCAAATGGTAGCACGCGGACCCAAGAGCGGACGCGATGCACTGTCCGTTCCCGCCGTCCATGCCCCCGGACCTCGTTGTCGCCGTCACCGCTGCCGGCGGCGTTCATGCGTGGCAGAGGACGCTGGCGTCGTTCCGATCGGTGTCGGCGGCCGTGCTGCCCCTCTCTGCTGGCAGTGATTCACTTGCCGGCCCACCGTCGCCATTGCTCATCTCGGCGTGCGTGGTCCCTGCGTCTTCGACCGCGGTTGCCGTGTACTGCGTCCTGTCCAGTGGCCAACCGTTGGCGGGCTGGTACCTAACGTGGGGCCAGAACGAGACGAGCAACATGGGCTGGTCGGCATGTGTGCCTGCGTCCGTGCCGCCGATCCCGGACTCGACTGATCGCATGGACACGGGTGGTGGTGGCGTGGACGGTCAAGGACCACCCCTGCTGGCTGCCACTGCGAGTTCGTTCGGGACGATCGCCGCTATCACGAGCCGAGATCGCATGATCATAGCCGTGTACATGGTTGCCGACAACGAATCCTGGACGCTTCTTGACACGGTCCAGGTGCCAGAAGGAGTGACGGAAATGACACCACACGCTGCGCATGCGGCTTTTACGGTCGTGGGGCAGGGACAGCAGACCGGGTCGGGCGTCCTGTATGTACAGCGCGCTGTTGATAGTGGGACTGCTGCCACGGTGCAATGGTCGGGGTTCGTTGCTCCAGGTCCACGCCGCCAAGCGCCAGCCATGGCGACTGCACTTTCGCCGAACGGCGTCGGCATTGTGCGCATATATCCTGGCCCTGGCCACTTTGGCGAGGACGTGGTCCTGGAACTGGCAGTGCTGCCACACCCAATCGCATTGGTCGAACCGCCACCACCGCCACTGCGGCTCGACCCAAGCACGCCTCAATCGGATTCCCTGCACGATTTTTACACCTCGGTCGGGATCCGGGTCGGCGGTGCTATTGCCACGGACTGCGACCCCGGCGACCTTGCCCTGTACCTCCGGCTCGTTGCCGACCAGTACCGCCCAACTCCCTCCCGCACCGCCCCGCCGCCGCCGTCTCGTGCCGCGCTCGAGTGCGTGTTAGCAGCAACATTTACCGCGCTCAACCACCCGCTGAAAAAGACCGAGTCCCCCGCGCCCGGATCGTACGCGCTGCGGCACTGTGTCTGGCAGGCCGATGCGCCGGTGCCCGACTCGACCTTGCTGGCGCGCGCGCTGGCGGCCGCGGTGCGCATGGCCGCGGTGCTGGGGCGGCCCGAGGTGTACGCGAGCGCTACCGCCGCCCGGCACTTGATTCACTCGGCCCAAGTCACGCTGCACTGCGGCGCGGCACTGACGGCCAAAACTTCCACCACGCCGCCACGATTGCCGATCGAGCTACTAGTTCCGGCGCTCACTGCGTACCTGTGGGCCAACGACTGGACGGCGCGCGCGCTTCGCCAGCTTGCCAGCGCACTCAACAACACGGTGCGGGCGGAGCAATTTGGTGGTAATGGAACGGCGGCAGCAACGGCACGCGATCTGATCTCGCCGGCAGCCCTCTTGCTGCATCCGGGCGCGGCGATGGCGGCCGTGACGGCGCTGTGCGGCCACAAGGTGCTCGATGACGCCATCAGCACCCTCAAGGAAACCGATCCGACGTCCAAGGAAATGGTGACGGTGTTTCGGGTGCTGTACAAGCGCACCAAGCTGGAGCGCGACAGGGTCACCCAGCTGCTGGAATCGCTGGCGCGGCGCACGGGCGATCGCGGGCTGGCGGTGGTGGGCGGCACGGACGAAGTGGCAGTACTGCTCGGCGCGCGGATTCCGCCCTCGGTGGCAGTCGCGGTGGCAACGGTGCTCGAGGTTCGCAACGGAAACACCAACGTCACGGCAGCGGCGGCTCCACCCGCGATCCTTGCGCGGACCCTGAAACGAGACTCGGCATCGGCGCAACACGACCCGCGCGCGTTGTACATGGACGAGGCCGAGTGGCAGCGACTCGATGCACTTCCGGTGTTGTCAGATCCGGTGCGATGGCCCATCGCTGGCGCGCTGACCGATGCGACCGGGGCGGTGGTCGCGCCGGCCATGGTGCGCGCATCCCTGGCGGCTGCCCGCAGTGGCGTCGATGTGGTGCGCAAGTCGCAGCTGGCACGCGCATCGCTGCTGCTGCAGTGCACGACGTGCTTGCAGTTTACGCGCCGCGACGACGCGCCAGTGGACCCGTCGCCACCAAGTGCATTTAGGTTGACGCACCTGCCCCCACTGGTGGCTGCTCCCTGGCACGATGCCTCGGCGTTTGCGTGCGTGTGCGGCGGGCGGTGGTGGGACCTATCGGCGCTCGAGGACAATCTTGTGATGTAATGTTTAACGTTTACCACCCCACAACTCGACCTTTGACAGTCCTGCAACTCCAGCAAAATACTTGGGAATCGTATTAGGTTCACTTACAACACTTAAATTCATGCTCGGCTTTTAAAAAGCACGCCCGCCGAAACGACTCTTGCGAGTCATTCTTGAAGGTGTCGGCGTCGTCAGCCAGAGCGAGATTGACGCACAAAAAGGCGTGCAGTTTGGGTGTGGTGTCGCGGCCAATAAACCGTGCTCGGGGCCACAATTCTTGCGTCACATCTTCAAAAGTTACTACGCTAGTATTATTCGAGGTGTGTATAGATTTCATTCGCTGTAGGTGAGTTACGGCTACATGAGCTCGTCGTGGAGTGGAGCGGATCCTGTTGATCTATGGTGGAGTGGCGAGGCAATGGAGGTCCAGAGCTTTTGATTCCCGCAATTGAATATACAATTCCTATGTGGACTTCGTCTGAAATACTTTGCTTCAAATCGTATCCCCCGAAAAAATTAACTAATCTTACAGCGGAAATCCAATGTCCCGCCGAGAAATAACAATCCTCGCCGATCCAAGCACACCATGGGATCCGCTCAATTACGAGGTCGCGCTCAATGGCGGGAGCAGCCGAGGCATCCACCTATTCATGATCGCGCAATCGTTTCTGATGCTGCCGCTTGTTTTGTTTATTCTTGTATTGGTCTGCCATCGCCCTAAGCTGTTGGATACACCAGCAAACATGTTTTTCGTTGGACTATGGCACGCATTACCTTTACGAACTAGTGCAAAGTCAACCAACTATTTCACATTCAACAGTGGAGTCCATGCTGCTTACCTTGCCACTTTGATCGTGATGCGCCTGACACTGGCAACAAATGATTACGTCTGGACTCAGGTTCGCGCTTCCTTACCCTCTCATGAGTAAACTCGACTCGACCACAACAAACAAAATGGATCCAGCCACTTTGCCGTGTCTATGGGATCGTCAATGGATTTGCACTCGGGTTACATTTTGCGCACGTTCTGCTCATTGCTGCCGAGCGCCATCTGACTTTTGGGATGGGGATCCGGTTACCACCCTGGTTCACTTGGGCTGGATTTGCGTGGGCATACTGTTTTGCGGCATTCCTTGTTATTTCAAGTACTCTGAGCGGAACCTGGGGCATCATCAGCCACTGCGGCGGCTACTGCTTCTCGAGCGCTTACTCCGAGTCGTGGGTTGCATATTTGCTCGTCATTGGCATGCTGGCCTCGATGGTTCAAATCAGTGGTTGGTACCTATTGTTTTGCTGTTGGAGCACAACTCATTGTATCAAACTGCTTTACCAGCTACATATGGGCTGATGTTGTGGAAGATCCGCAAGAGCAACAATCTAGTCACCAGCGCCAACCAGCTCCACACTTTGCCGCATGGTATGATGTGTTTTTATCAGGAGGTATCAAGCATTAACCATTTTCCTTTTAGCAAACGAATCCTCTCGCCGGCAGCTACGAACTGCAGCGTTAGAGCGCCGCGTTGTCATGCGTGGAGTCTGGACGGCTGTTGGGCTTTCCTTTACGGTACGCTCTTGAAGAAATGGTTTTACACCCTCTAATATCCATTTATACAGGTCATCCCGTACTCGTGCATCCTAATTTATATGATCATGACCGGGCGGCGAAGCCCGGCAATTGTAGAGGAAGGTGCGGGCATGTATTCACATCAACCTTGCAAGGTTTTGCTCACTCAATTTCATAATGGCAACAGCATTCCTGACAGTCAAACACCTCACCGAGGTCAGCGACCCAATCATCCTCTTGGTGCTTGATATTCGATTCCGAGCCGCTGCAAAGGAAGTGCTGAGCAAGTGGGTAGGAATTCACTTTGCAACCAGTGCCGTGGAGGACCAGCTCTCTGTTGCTTCCAAGGATCTCTCTGTTACAGGTTCGTTTGTCTTAAATAATACATTGGTGGCACTCACATTTATTCTGAATAGACAAAGCGACTCTCAAGTCCGAACAGTTCCGCACTGTGAGCCAGTCGGTGGGCCATTCTGATCAAAGCCATTCCAGCAGTGGAGCTAAATCGTAAAACCGTTCTAGAATAAAAACTAGCGTGAAGCGAAAAATGTGACGCAAGAATTGTGGCCCCGAGCACGGTTTATTGGCCGCGACACCACACCCAAACTGCACGCCTTTTTGTGCGTCAATCTCGCTCTGGCTGACGACGCCGACACCTTCAAGAATGACTCGCAAGAGTCGTTTCGGCGGGCGTGCTTTTTAAAAGCCGAGCATGAATTTAAGTGTTGTAAGTGAACCTAATACGATTCCCAAGTATTTTGCTGGAGTTGCAGGACTGTCAAAGGTCGAGTTGTGGGTTTAAAGCCACACACGTGACCATACTGGCGTCATCGAGCGGAGTCTTTTTCGTCGCATCTCGTTGTCGAAATGCTGCAAGTCAGGTACGAGCGTGCTTCTCGGACAGCAGCTGTCGAAGCTCAAAATGGACGTGGTGGTGGCCCCGGGTCACAACTCAGTTCATCTTTTCCTTTGTTTACTTTTCATGTTTGCGCGCCACACCTGCCCGTCATAAAATGTTTCGCTCCCCAAGGCTCGGACTCCCTTTCTCTTTGGACAGCGAAGTAAATCCTGTCTTTTGTAAGAGCTCCTCGCCCTTTTACTCCCTGCCTCTCCACTGCCTCGGCCTCGTCGCTGTTTGATACACCTCACCGCACGCGCAAGCGCCGGCACGTCCTAAACTTCAGCTCATCCCGGCAGTCAATATCTTTTCCAACAGCCCATTATTGACTGGTATCTCTTTTTTTTTCTTTCTTGATTTTCATTATTGGTCTCCATTTACTCAATTCTCTCTTTCGCCAGTCAAGTCAGTCAATTCATAAACAAATACAAATGTCGACCACCACCACGGAGTTCCCCACCCGCCGCCGCAGCAGCCTCGCCATTGCCATGGCCCAGGCCGAAGCCGCCACGGCCCAGGACTCGCTCGAGTCGCCCAAGTTTGCGCCCGCCGAGCACCCGCTGGACGCGGTGCCGGCGTTGCAACCGGTGGCGACCCTCTTAACCCGCCAGGCGGCCATTGTCGACTCGGCTATGGACCACTTGGCTTCGCGCCACACGCCGCTGTCGTCGCCCGCGACCACCCCGCGCGCCTCGGCCGCAGCGCTCCGCCGCCGCGCTCTTGCCGACGTGGCCGAGTCATCGCTGGCTCTCCCGGCATCGCCAACATCGTCGTTGGCCGTGTTGACATCGCCGCTCCCGATCTCGGCATCGTTCGTTGGCGCTCACCATCACGGCGATGTTGAAGAGGACGCCATGGTGGTGGACACGGACCCGTCGTCGGTCCCCATGCCCCTGTCGCCCGAGGCGTACCTATCGTCGACTGTGCCCGGCGGCATGATGATGGACGTGGACTGGTTTGCCGCCGAGGACGGTGGCTCGTCGCTCATGGCCCCGGCCGCCGAGTCTCCACTCGTCGGCCACCTATCTTCTTCCGCCCCATCCACCTACTTTGACGACAAGGAGCTCGTGGATATGGGGGAGGCGTTCCTGTTTGGCCTCAACCATCTCCCCCGCGACCCCAAGCGCGCATTCCAGTGCTTTTTGGAAGTGGCCGTGGGTGGCACGGACGAGTCTGCGGTTGCCAAGGTACTTATCATTTCTTTTCTCTGTCATTTGCTAAAAAAACTAAACAATGTAAATCAACATTAGGCAAACGGACTCGTGGGCTTGCAGTACGAGTTTGGCCTTGGCGTGGAGCAGTCGTTCCAGAACTGCGAACCGTACTACGTGGCCGCCGGTACCGCGGGTCACGCGCTCTCGCAACAGCGCATGTCGTTCCTCCGGCGCTACGGCCGGCCGCACGTGCGCATGAACCGGACCGACGCCGAAATGTGGCACTCGCGCGTCGACAAGTCGCTCAGCGCTGACGCACCCGTGCGCGCGTGCAACGCGCCGTCCAAGTACGACTCGAACCCACGCATCAACCCGGCCACTGGCCGCGTGTGCCCGCTGGCATGGCTCTGGTGGGCGGCAAGCCAGGTGCGTGACCCGTCGGCACAGTACACGCTCGGCACCTGCTACCACGACGGCATTGGCGTCGAGAAATCGGCCGAGGTGGCGTTCGAGTGGTACCACAAGTCGTCGGACCAAGGGTCACCACGTGGGATGGGCATTCTCGGGTACTGCTTTGGCGAGGGTTTCGGTGTCGAGCGCGACGCGCCCAAGGCCATTGAGCTGTACATGCGCGCAGCCGAGGCTGGCGAGACTGTCGCCATGTACAACGTCGGTTACTGCTACGAGGAGGGCATTGGAGTGGAGGAGTCCATCAACCTGGCGTTCATCTGGTACAAGAAGTCGGCCGAGGCCGGGAACGCGCTGGCGGCCAATTCGCTCGGGTACTTTTACGAGGAGGCCAAGGGCTTGGCCGACCTGAACCTGGCCGAGGCCGTGAAATGGTACCGGTTCTCGGCCGAGCAGGGCAACCCGTGGGCCGAGCACAACCTGGCGTACATGTACGCCAACGGCCTGGGCGTCGACAAGGACCACGCGATCGCATTCGAGTGGTACTGCCGGTCGGCCGAACAGGGCCACTCGGGCGCACAAAACAAGCTCGGGCACTGCTACCAGTCGGGCCAAGGGGTCGCTCAAGACCACGTCAAGGCCATCGAGTGGTACCAGCGGTCGGCCGACCAAGGGTACTCGTCGTCGCTGGTGGCGCTGGCTTGGATGTTTGACCACGGCCAAGGATGCGGCCGCGATACACGCAAGGCGCTCAAGGCCCTTGACCGGGCACTCGAGCTCGATCACAACGACCCGTCGATCGCCGACTGGTACATTGCCCTTGCGCGCGAGGTCATGCAGTACGAAGTGGCCGACCGAGTCCGTGCCAGCATCGCATGCGTGAGTGCTGCGCCTGCGGCCTGATCCCCTCATAAACACGTCTTCTTTTTTTTAACTTTGTTTTTGTTATTCAAGTACCCCTCCATCCTCCCTCCCCCTCCTCATCCTACCATCATGTTTCCCTTCGTTTGGCTCAATGTACAATCCTTGTAAATTCGTTTTTATCGTCGGGAATCGCGAGCCCGAACTCTTCCGCGTCAGGAAAAAGCAGCCGGTAAAAATCGGGATCCGCCAAAAAAATGAATAAATACGGCCAGCGGATCCCTCCAGCACTCCCAATTCATTCAAAAGGAAAAAAAAAACGCGTCCAGATACCCTCTTTTCTTCATTATAAATATGTCTGCCTGCAAAACGTACCTGGCCGCTGGCATTTCCAAAAAGTTTTCGGACGAAGTGCGCCGCGATGTGGCGGCGCTGCCATCGCAGCCCGTAATGGTCGGATTTCTGGCCAACACCGATCCGGCCGCACGCACCTACGCCGATTGGACCGCCAAGGCGTGCGAGGAGGTCGGGGTCAAGTTTGATCTGCGCGTTGTGGAGCGCACGATGCTCGAAGACGCGATCATGACCGCCAACCGCGACAAGGGCGTGCACGGTATCATGGTATACTACCCGGTGTTTGGAACGAGCCAGGACGGGTACTTGCAGAGCTGCGTGTCGCCGGCCAAGGACGTTGAGGGGCTCTGCCACACGTACCGGTACGTTAACTTAACTTAACCTGGTTTGACTGATCTTGACACTGATTTGTACATGTGGAAAATGCTTGGACCACCAGGTACAACATGTACCACAACATTCGGTTCCTGGACGAGCCCACCAACGAGAAAAAGTGCATCATTCCGTGCACGCCATTAGCGGTGGTCAAGGTACTTTTACTTTTTTATTTATTGATCAAGATTGGTTGGAGTAAACTGACAAAAATACGTCAAAAGATCCTGGAGCACCTTCACGTCTACAACCCAATGCTTCCATACGGCCAGCGGCTGTACGGCAAGACGATTGCGGTCGTCAACCGATCCGAGGTAGTGGGCCGTCCACTCGCGGCGCTGCTGGCCAACGACGGCGCCCGCGTGCTATCAGTGGACATTGGCGACGTGGTCGAGTTTCACCGCGGCGCCGGGCTCGAGCACAAGCAGCACGTGCTTGTGGAAACGAAACTGACTGCGGCAGACGCGCTGCGAGCGGCCGACGTGGTGATCACGGGCGTTCCCTCAGAGGGGTACAAGGTCGACTGCTCTTTGCTCAAGGCCGGAGTGGTCGCGGTCAACTTTTCGTCGGCCAAGAACTTTGAGGCGGCCGATATCAAGAAGCGCGCGGCATTATACGTCCCGAGCGTGGGCAAAGTCACGGTCGCGATGCTGCAGCGCAACTTGGTGCGACTGTACCTCTACCAACACGAGATGCCGAGCGTATCGCGGGCAGGGTCCCCCGTTCCCAACCAATGAATTGCCCTTCCTTTTCGGTGTGACTTGAGATTTTTTTACGCAAAATGGATCCACATTTCGACACGGTTGCTGACGGAAACGCATCCGTCCCACACGTGCAGCCCATCACCATCGTCCACCGTGTGATCCAGGGCGCGGCGGCCCAGTGAAATTGTCACGCGCGAGGGAGCCGACCAAGTGCGTGCGCCGATCCGCGCCATCCCCTGCACTACCACTGCCGCTTCCATGGAAGCCTTCTCCTCATTGTTGTTATCCTTTTCGCGCCTGTCACCACCATCACCATCACGATGAGCATCATCGCCATCACCTCCATCCGTCGTATCAGCAACTACAGACGTAATGCGCAACGCAACCGCATCCCGCGCGCCGTCAGGCCACGCCACCCGCACCACCAGCCCGCCAGGGGCCTCCACGACGCGCCGCGCCAGCCCGTGCACGCGCACCACCACGTCCAGCGGCACACGCGCTGGAACTCGAACCATGCCGCCGTATTCGGCCGCCGTCACACATACCAGCGACCCACAGTCATGGACCACTGCTCCTGCCGTATTGGACAAGACCTGGAGCGTCCGTTTCGCTGCCTCTGTGACGCTTGCTCGCATCGAATGAGCCATGCCCGTTGTCGTCCCCGTGCTGATGTTGCTGGGAAGGACTACGTCGCGCCATATCTCCTGTAGCGAAGGCGTGTCCAAGGGACGCGATGGTAGCGTGAACGACAGGCCAATGTGCGCGGCCATTTCGCTCACAGCCGAGCGAGGAGTGACACTGGTCTGCGAGGCCATCACAATCGATGCAATGTCCAGCAACAACCGCAGCCGTGGTGGGAGCCCTCCCTCCTGAAGAATCAAAGTCGTCTGATCGTGCAAATCGGCTAATCGGGACTGGTGCAACTGCTGAGGGTCGAGTTGAAGTGCCTGATCAAGCGAGCGCACTAGCCGGTCCATGGTGGCTTGCCTGAATGTACCATCGTGTTCGCTCGACTGGACGATGGATCGCGTCTGGTGGCCAGGGGGCGGGAGGCTGGACGGGTACCGCATGCGAATAAACGTCACTTGCTGGCGAACAAACTGCGGAATCAGGGCCATGAGTTTTGGCCGAACTAGCGCCGCATTGTACACCAGCACGACCTTTGAAATATCTTTTCGTTTTACGTGTACGTGAGACACCTTTAAGGCAATTTGAAAAAATGAAGAATAAATAAAGTACGATGAATGTCGGTTGCGTGGACCTCTTGTCGCAGATATCGAGGGTCCAGGCCCAGAATGGTCGGCCCTTCCGCAGCTTTTGATTTTCATGATATTCAGCACAGTGTCCTCAAACAAATAAATGAAAAAGGCGAACCAACGAGATCCACATTATTCTCCGCAATGCGCCGAACGCACTCCAGGATCCGTGTATGCTCCTCATGCGCCTCGGTCGCAGATACGTTGAGTCCTCCAGCAGTAGCAGCAGCGCCAGGCAAAGATCCGAACCGGTCCAGGTTCCGCCGCAACTCGCGTTGCAGCCACATGAGCGATTCCTTGGCCGGAAGCTTGACGTGCCCAATAAACCGGTACAGAGCATGGCGAACGACGGCGGCTGGGTCCCCAAACAAATCCGTCAAGTCGTCCAGGTCCAGCGGCGTGAGCACCACGGGCGAGTCGGGGCGCTTTGCGATTCCGATCAGAGCCGTTAGGGCCGAGTTGCGGACCGCTGGCGTTTCGTCGTTGGTCATTTCAACCAAGAAGTAGACCGATTGCGACGCGAACGCAGGGTGCGTGTTGGCAAGTTGTGCGATCGAGACTATTTTTTTTATTTCAATTCAGTCAGTGATAAATAAAAAAGGAAGAATTGGAACATACCAATGGCCGCAAGTCGCACCTCGTGGTGCTCATCTTCCATGGCGTGAACAAAGGCACCAGCGTACGCCTTCCATTCCGTTGGCATTTGCCCGTCCGACCCCTCTAAGCGCTCAAAGCGGCGGTTGGGTGGCGATCGAGAACCGGGTCGGGGCGGCAGGCTGGAGGTCATCGGTGAGGCAGAACTGGTGTCGTCCACCAGCTTCTTGGAGAGGGATTGGTGCAATAATGTATCCGTCACGTTCCGCAGCGCTCCAAGCTCTGTCGCCGCCTTTTCTTATGTTTTTATTGTATGAATCGCTCAATACATATGAGCCAAGAAATAAGAAGCATACCACGCGACGGACAGAAACGACAGGATCGACAATCAAACTTGCAATTCGCATAAATGCGTCATCCACAATGGAGAGCGATGACGATGGTGCTGTCGGCTGGATCGGCGCTGGTCGATCAGAAAAGTGGGTTGCAACCATCCTGAAAAAGTCGCGGTCAAGACAACAAAAATCAAAATAAATGATTGGAGTATATATATACCGCATGAGACGCAATGAAGACGATCGCACGAGCGTGTCCTTGTCGTGGATGCCTTGAACGGCGCAATGATACACGGAGACGTCCGTCCCACACGCACCAAATCGCTCTTGCAACTTGATAAGGGCTTCCAAGGCAGCCTGTACCAGTTTTCCATACAGTTGGTACATGCACTTCGCTACCAGATGACATGAAAAAAGACATATACGCACCCGGCGCACACCAGCGTCAAAGTGATGGGTATACACCATGACGAAATGGACCGACATGCAAGTGGCAAGATCAACAGCACCGCGCCGCGCGAGCTCTGAAGAAATACGATCGAGTGCAGTGCAAAGCTCCCTCGGATTCAGCACCGCGGCTGTTTGGACCAGTAATCGCATAGCAGGTGAATCGTTTACCAGCGCCGCGATCTGCTCGCTAAAAGTCACACCAATTGAATCCATGTGCCATCTTGACCTCATTTGAATGCTGTCATGATCCGCCGGCGCCTTTGGAACTGGTACGCGGTACAAAAATTAACCTCAAGCGAAAATAGTTGACTAAATAATATGGGCCTACCAACGCTATCGAGAGTTATCCCAGCAATAATTTTCAACCAATCAAGCTCGGTAACGGGTGGGGGTACTGGATCGGGCTCTGGTTTTCGGTCGAGCTCGGGACGAGGTCGTTTTTGAATCTGGCTGTGTTGTGGGCGTCAAGTCAGTACGCCCGAATTCCATAGAAATGATTAAGAAAATTCAACCTCGGGCCGGCTGGGGATGCAGAGCGGGCTGCCCTGGCCGCAGATGGCAGAGGAGCAGCAACAGCAGCAACAGCAGCAGGCGGCGGGGCTCCAAAATGACCATTATTACCGCCGAGGCTGCCCCTCCTTACATTGCCAGCAGGACCCCTCCCGCCACCACCGCGACCGAAGTGACCAAGTCCTCCTCCGCGGTTCCCTCGAAACGGCAATCTGTTGCCGCGGCCGCGTCCTCTGTCCATTATTTATTTTTTATTTCTTCACAATCTTCTCTTTCACCAGTGCAGCAAAAGTTAAAGAGAACAAAACCATCATCAAATCATGTCCGAAGACGACGTCGACTATGGCATCATGGAGCTCCTGGGCGAGATACCGGCGTCGTCGCGAAAGCGCAGCAAGGTCTCCTCCAACCCGACCCTCGCGTCCGACGACTTGGACGACTTTGACGACGGCCGTAACAATAACACTAACGTCGTTGGCGGCGGCGAAGATGACTATGACGACGTGCCGTCACGCCATCGCAGCCGCAAGTCCCGGGAGCCCGGATCGTCGCGCAACAAGCGCGCAGTGCACGTTGACGACGACGACGAGGAAGAAGACGACGACGCCGAGCTCGCCTATGCCGCTGCTAACGCGGCCAACGACGACTACTCCACCGCAGCACGCAAGTCGTCTTCGTCAAGCTCTCGCCGGCGCACTTCGGGCGCTCGGCACGCGGCCGACGGCGACGGGGACGAAGAGTCGGATCCGTGGGGCGCTGATCTTATGGGCGACGACAGCGATCGCGAGCGGCTCATGTCCATGAACGAGCTCGAGCGCGAGGCGATTCTGACGGAGCGCGACGAGCGGGTACTTTCTTTTTTTTCCTTTAACGTAGTGCAGCGGACACCAACTCGCGTTTTTTCTTTTGTGTGTGCTTTGACAGCGTAAAGGAATGCGAGAGCACCGGATGCTGCAAGAACGGCTGCGCCAGAGCGGCATCAAGCCCGACGAGGACGAGTCGTCCAAGCCGCGGCGGTCGGATCGCGAGCGCGACGTGACCGCCAAGTCCAAGAAGCGGCAGCTAGAGACGCTCAAGGATGACAAGCGACGCAAGACCGAGCGCCGGTCGCGCCACCACGACGCGTCCGGGTCCGACGACGAGTACCGCGACGAGTCGGACCGCCGGTCGCGCGATAGGGCCGCACGCAAGCGTCGGCGCGATGACCCAAATGGCTTGTCGGATTTGGATGCCGACGAGGACGATCTCGACGACTATGGCGGTAAGCTGTCACGCAAGGACACGGCTGGCCGCGACCGCGACCGCAGCCGCCGGTACGGAAGCTACAGCCCGCGCCAGCGTAGCCGCAGTCGGTCGCCTGCGGACGGCCGGCGCCGGCACGGTGCGACACGGGCCGCGTCGCCGCCGCCGCCGCCAAAGCTCATTACCTCGGCCGAGCTGCGGGGTATGATGTTGACGCGCCGCGAGATTGCCGAGTGGTGCTACACCGAGTTTTTCGAGGAGGTTGCTCGAGGTATCGTTTTTTTTTTCACTTTGATTGGGTTCTTCGTGGATGGCTCACCTTGACACGGTCTCAGATGCATTCGTGCGCGTCAATCTCGGCGCCAAAGGCAACCAGACAGTGTATCGCGTGTGTCAGATTGTGGGTATGTGTGTTCTTTTGTATCCTTCATCATCCTGCTCACGATATTGAAAAATATAATAGATATTCGCGAGTTCAAGCGCGCATACGAGCTCGAGGGCATGCGCACCAACAAGTCGTTTATCCTGAAGCACGGCGCGGCCGAGCGCGAGTTCCTGGCCGACGTATTCTCCAATTCCCCCTTCACAGAGGGCGAGTACCACCGGTGGACCGGCACCTGTGCCGCCGAGCACGTCCCGCTGCCGCTCCCCGCCGATGCAACGTACAAGCGGAGCCAGATCTTGAAGGCGCGGGCTTTTGTTCCCACGGTCGAGGACCTGCACGAGATTCGCATGCGACGCGAGACCGCGGTCGGCGCGCCAAGGAACCCGATCATTGAGCAGACCAACTTGCGGCGCGAGCTCGAGATCGCCACTTCCAGCGGAAACCGCGCACGCGCCGCGCAGTTGCGCGAGCAGCTGGACGAGGTGGAGCGCGAGCTCACGGCTAAATTCAACATGGCCGCTGGCGCTGGCGCTCTCTCTGCGGACGCACTGGCACGCGCGGCTCAGGCACAAGCGGCCAAGCGGTCGGCGCGCGTGGCTCCCGCCGCCCCCGTTTCGACCACGACCCTCTCGTTCGATAACTTGGCCGGACATGGGCTGGGCAAGCTGCTTCCTGATACGTATGTTGGTTTGAATTTTGTATGCTGATCGAATGTGCTGATGTCATGTTTGCAGGAGCGGCCTTGCCACCACGGACGACAAGAATGGGGACGACGACGGCGAGGACGTGAACCTGGAGGCACTGCTGGCGTCGGGGCCAAAGTTCAGCATTTTTTAAATTAGGAATCCTGGACCACTCTAGTTTTTGGGTGTCGCCGCGGAGGAGGAGGAGGAGGAGGGATCGGCCAAGGAGATCCGAAGAGTAGAGCGACCAAAACGCTTTTTCAAAGGCAAATTGCAACTCAAGAAATCATGGACCACCAACAGCCGCCGACCACGGCATCGAAACCCAAACCCAAACGCAACCGCGGTAAAAAGCCCGAGGCCTCTGCGCTGGAATCGTCTACGACGGCCGATCCGTCGTCCTCGGCCGCCGCTGTGAGCGTGCCTGCTGCCGCCCACGACGAGCACGGATGCGGCGACTGAAAAACCCAAACGCAAGCGCAACCGCGGTAAAAAATCAACTGCGCCGGCCTCCGCGACTGGAGACGGATCCTCTGCTGCTGGTGGTCCCTCTCTTGCCCACGCACCTCTGGCTCCTCGCTCAACATCTCGATCTTGGACATTTTGCTTCTGTACGCAGCTGAGTCAATGCTCACGCCTGATGACGGACTTGAGATGCTTCACGTTGTCCTCCAGGTGGAGGTGCCGTCGTTTGTGCCGGCATTCCTCGACCGCGTGTTCCAAGTGTATGGCGCCGAAACCACTGAGCACGTCGCCCGCCTTGGACGGCTCGATCTGCTTCTGCAGTTCCAGCGCTTCCAAATCGAGACGCTACCTGAATCTGTCCGCGAAGGCGCTTGCGAAGGCGGGCACGTCCACATTCTCGAGTGGAATGAAACCCATTTGAGCGACCGCATCCGGCCCATTTCCAACAAAGTATTCGAGCACTACCTCTGGCTTGCTTCGAGCAAAGGCCACCACGCTATACTTGATTGGTTGATGGCCAAAATCAAGGTCACGGCTGCACCTGTCAAGGACGACTTTCGCCGCAATGCGCTCCCCAACCACAAGGACGCTGACTACGCTTCGGACAAGGGCGACAAGGACGACCACACCACCGAGGCCTACGATCCGCGCGTCTTCATGGTCAGTGGCAGCGAGGGCGATCGTTTTGATATCATCAAACCGGGTGGCAAGGTCCGCGTCGGCGCCGAAATCGGCAACCTGTGCATCCGCGAGGCAACCGCCCGTGCCGACTTGGCGACTGTGGACTGGTGGCTCACCTAATTTTACGAAGAACACATCGGCAAACGGCACGGCGGCTACCCTGCCCTGCGTCCCTTGGCCAAATGTCTCGCTGCCGCTGCGTCGCTGCCCGTCACCGACAGAGAGACCGACGGCGCTGTGGCTGCCCTCGACTGGTGGTGGCCGCACATCTCGCCTGGCATGCAGGATCTGCTGCGCCGCCGCACATTGGCACCCGTGGTGAAGGCCGCTGCGACGACGGGCAATATTGCCGTGATGGAGTGGATCATGAAGCTCTACGACCCGAAATGGACACCTGCCACCACCAAAACCAAACTGGACCGTGCCGCACTCGCACCTGGAGCAGTCGAGACGCTCTCTGCTGTCGAAAATGCTGGTGCTTTCTCGAATGGTCAAACCTCATTCCTCGTGTGGTGCGAGACCAACATTGCGGACCTCGTCATTTATGCGTACGATTTCCTTGCGCTTGCTCTGGAGCATGGCCACGTGTCGATTTTCGACTTGTTCTTTGATCGCTGCTACGAGACTGCCAGCAAGAACCGCAAAAAACGCTCACCAAGTCGATTGTCACGCCCGATGCGATCCTGGCCGCCAGCCTCGAAAACCATGCTCCAATGCTTGAATGGCTGTCCAACAAGAGCCCGCAGTTGCACGAGTATGTGCAGAGGGTTGCGCTTCAGCTCTCTGGGCCGGACCGAGCCAGGCTCCTCGATATGGTTGCTGAAAAAGGCGCGATCGACTCGCTCCAATTCTGGTTTCTCAACTTTTTGCTGGACGAGCACAAGACGGAATTGTCACCGCTGTTGATGGTTTCAGTGAACGTCGTTGATGCCGCCTCAGCAGCCGGCCAGATTTCCGCGCTCAATTTTGGTGGAAGCTCACCAAAGACCGGAGTACCTGCACCAAATTCACCTGCACCCAGCGCGCGATCGATGGCGCCGCCGCTGGTGGGCACCTGAACGAGATTCGCTAGTGGCTGGTCAAGCACGAGCAGAGCAAACGCATTGGGCCTCTGGTTCATTTATACTACACGAACGCGGCCATGGACGGAGCTGCTGCCCTCGCTCGCATCGACATTCTGGAGATATTGGTGGCCAACGCCCACAAGCGGCCAGTTGGCGCGAAAAAGACCAAATTGCTGCCTGGATTCAAGGCGATCAAGGAAGGACTGGAGCTCAATAACAACAACAACGCCGTGGATCTGTATCAGTGGTGGGTCGCCCATTTTGCTTCGATAGGGTCCAGATAGACCCAGCTGTTTGACGAGGTCCATGCTCGCCATCGACAAGAACGACATTCTCTTCTGCGAGTCGTGGATCGCTGCCCGTCTGGACGGGACGAGACTGCGCGACCGAGCGGTGCTGCGCCATCGGATCTACCGCGCAATGATCGCTGGCAACTACGACGCCATGTTGTTGTGGGTTCGCGAGGGCATGCGCGTCGGACACGCGTACCCCGAACCCGGGATCCACACCAGGGCTGGCGATGCACTCAACAGCGCCGACGTTCGCGTGCTGCAGTTCTGGTACTACCTGTCCACCCTTTCTGGCACATCGATCAGCGTCAACGCGATGGATATTGCGTACACTGTTACTTCCAACACCGTGGCGACGATCAAGTGGGCCTGGAGTCGCGTTCCCAGCGGCATTTTGGACCTCAAGAAGGCGTTCGTGGAAGGCAAGCCGGAGCCGTTCTGCTTCAGCTCACAAGCAATGATGGCGCTGTGGGATGAGATCCAAACGGCGCACAAAATCAACTCCTTTAAAGACGCGGAAGCCGCCGGCCGCTCTACCTATGTCCACAAGCTCAAGAATGGCACATTCAAAGCGTATCCCACGAGCCACGCGACCGTCGAGGAGGGTGAGCACGAGCACATGAACGGGCCCGAGGACGACGACGAGGAATGGGATTCCGATATCGAGTACGACTCGGACGGGAACCCCATCGATATGTTCGACTCAGACGGGAACCCTGTGACGTCCGCGCTCGGGAAGGTAGTGCAATCTGCGACGGGTTGTTCGAATATATGCTTATCAATACAATTGACTCGCGACAGTGAACCAAAGACAAGTTCCTGTCGCGAGTTCCCAATACATTAAGTACATGACGACTGGATCGTCACAAACCCCATGTACGACTCGGACGGGTATCCCATCGACATGGACGACTCGGACTATGAAGAGTACAGCTCAGAGGAGGATGAGGCCGGCTCGGACGGGGATGATGCCGGCTCGGATTGATTCGTCCGACTGAGACCAAGATTATTTTCGGTCAAGGACGAGCAGTATTTGTTATTTTTTGAATTTATCTTTTGGTTTTTCCACGGCTGGGAAGGTATTGATTGTTGCTCGCTTTGTTTGTTGGGTCGCGTCCGCCCTCATTGGTGTCGGCAGTAGCGACGATGTGTGGTTATGGCTCGGCGGCGGCAGAGCGACAGCGCTTGCCTTTGCTCTCTAAGTGACGCCGAAAACAATCTGACGGCCATGTAGATGGCACGAGCATCCATTTCGCACGTTTTCCTGGAACCCTGGCGGCGCCGCCGCGCCGGCCTTATCCACCACCATCGGCTGAGCACGAGCGCTCAGCCAAGTTGATTTTGTGAGAAACGGGGCAACCAAGCACGTCGAATCCAACGCGCCGCAGCTGATTTTGCTCTCGGCCACCATTTACAGTCTGCCTCGTCGAATACTCAAGATTATCAAGACGTGTAATTTTCATTGACTGAAGAGGAATTGCGATCCCATGCAAGTTGACCGCATCACGACCATGTCCCAGATGTCACTACGTGTGCGGCCAGCTAGGACAGTCCAGTACGGCGGTCTACTGCAGCGCTTCTTGGTCCAATACAGTGTGAGTGTGGCGCTTTTTATCTGCTGCGATCTCTCGGATCTGACTTTCATTTCCCACTGTCATTGTTTCGAGATTGCCTTGTGGCGCCGGTCTACTTTCACTCGTCGTTTTCGTGCTTATATGGCGGCGGCGACGGCGGCGGCTGTCCGAGCAAGCCAATGGGGGGAAACCAGCTGCCATCCAGCGGCACGCAAGCAAAGCAGAGCTTTTCAGCGAAACCCTTCATAAAGAGCTTGCGCTTCCCTATTCCTGAATCCAGCAAACCAAGCAGCGCTCTTGCCTCCATCACAAAAAGAAAATGACTATCTGGTCTCCAACTGTCGTTAGTAGCTGCCTCTACGTCTTCCTGGTGACCGCATTTGGGTTCCTCATTGTCAATACCCGGGAATGCTTCCGTCGCAAGGCGCCGTTCATGTCCATGTTCACTCTGCTTGCTATTGGCAGTCTCTTTCTCGTTCTGCACCAAGGGATCTTCTTGGTGCTCGCCGACGGCCCCGCCGACAAGTTGTGGGGTGGATGTGATCTCTGGCGCTCGGCCGAGCCCGTCATGTACCTGTCCATTCAAGCAATCTTCACCACGTGCCTGATTCTGCGGTCCACGGCCATTCTCCGCGTCAATGTCGACGGCCCGTGGTACTTGTCCAAGAATGGTGTCCGCGGCGCCATGTTCTTTGTGTTTGCAATTGCCTTTTGCCTGGTGTTTGCGTCGATCCTGTTCGCCACCACCGGCGTGGACACGGTTGCGAACCGATGCATTTACATTCCACTGGCGCTGGTCAACAATCCGGGCAAGATTTGTACGTTTGTCCTTTATTATAATTGTGACCAAGTCTCACTCTCTAAAACAAAAACAGTGTACTTTCTCCTCTACACGAGCATCATCATGGTGTTCCTTTCGACCATGAAAAAGCACGTCAAGGCCATGAGCGCCCATGCGCCTCCGCAATCGAGCACCATGGCCTACGGCACCGCAAGCGCACACACGCCTCCCACCAGTGCAGGTACCAACGATCCGACACAGCCCCTCCGCCGGCTGATGAGCCACATGACGGGCCGCGTGGTGCTGGCCATGATGGTGTACCTGGTCACTGCGCTGGTCGGGTTCGCAGATGGGTTCTCGGGCGGCGTGCTGGTCGGATTCGCGTTGCAGAACCAGGCAGCGGCAATGGCGGTCACTATGGCCATGGCGAGTCGGCGGTCGTCGTCGTCGTCTTCGTCTTCGTCGTCATCGGGATCGGCCCCAAATGGTGTCAATGACTCGCGCATTGGAACGGCAGTCAACCCGAGCCGGCCGATCCAGTCCAAGCCTTCTGCCATTCCCATGGTCTAGCAGGCCTTTTTTGCTTTGTGCTAATATAAACCGTCGTTTTTACTTCATCGTCGCGTAATCGGACAGGCATAGCCAATGTTTTGTTCTAGGACCGTCGCTCAAGCGTGCAAGAGGTTCAAGAGATCACGTCAAAAAATCGACTAAAACCCATCAGATCAAAGAGACAGTCAGGTCCGGCAAATACCAAACTGGCTGCATCGCGTGGTACTCAGATTGCATTGCAATTAGAGAACTGAATACAAATGCCTAATGCCCAGAGCTTTCATTTCCCCACTGGCATTTTGTAATTGCCAAACCAGACCGGTGATACCGGAGCGAATACTCGTCGTACAGTGTCATTGAGAGCATGTTCGATATTGTTGGAGCACGGATCAATTCCTGAAATTATTTTCATACTTTTTGAAATCAAAAATTATCAAATAATATAAGCCCGGCCACTATGGCGAAGCCCAAAGCCAGATGCGCCCGCCCCAGTGACAAAATGCCCACGGCGTTTGCCACCCCGGCCGCGGCTGCCGATCCGTCTTCCTCGGCCACCGCCAGCCAGTCTGTAGATGTGGATGCTGCGCCAGAGCCAGCGGCTGCCGCGCCCGCTCGCAAGTCCGCTTGTGCGTGACGGTCGGCGCGCCTGCCGCCAAGCACGTCGCCCAACTCGGTCGGCTCGATCTACTTCTCCATGTCCCACGCTATCGACTCGAAGAGCTATCCGAGGCTGTCCTCGAGGGCGCTTGCCAAGGCGGGCACGAAGGGATCCTTGACTTGATGTGGACAGCTGATGTGCACAACCGCACCTGGCCCATTTCCAACAAATTATTCGAGCGGTCCTTCTGGCTTGCATCGAGCGGCAGCCACCACGCAGTACTCGATTGGCTGATCGCCAGGGGCAAGCGAACCTTGATGATGACCGCTGGCCAGACGGCGACAGCGACGTCGACGACGAAAGCGACGATGGTGAAAAGGGCTCGCACACCCTCAACACATTTGACTCGTACTATAGCACCAAGAAAGGCGACTACAGGCGTACCGCTATTTGCCGCAGCTTCAGTGACGGAATGTACATTGATACTGAGATTGCCAATCTGTGCGTCTGTGATGCGACCGCTCGCGCCGACTGGGCGACTGTGGACTGGTGGCTCACCAACTTTTACGCCTAATACCTCGCCGAAACGTACGGTGGATTCCTCGCTGTGCGGCCGCTGATCAACTGCCTCGCCGTGGCTGCGTCGCTGCCCGTTACCGAGACCGAGAGCCCTGTGTCTGCCCTTCGCTGGTGGTGGTCGCGTGTGCCACTCGGCATGCAGGATCCGGTGCGCCGGCGCTCGTTGGCACCCGTGGTGAAGGCCGCTGCGAAAGCTGGAGATATTGCCGTGATGGAGTGGATCGTGGCGGTCTACGACCCGAAATGGAAACCTCCAGCAAAACCAAAGTGGACATGTCCAAACTCGCACCTGGAGGAGTTGAAACGCTCTCTTCGGCCGAAACTGGGCGCACATTCAAGAAGGGCCTTGGCGTTCCTGCAGTGGTGGGAGGCCAACATCGAGGACTTCACTGAAGTGTCGTCCGAATTTCTCGCTAGTGCCGTAGTGCATGGGCACGTGCCGATATTTGCCATGTTCTATGACCGCTGCAACAACCGAGCTGGCAAAAACCGCATCCAGCATCTTGTAAAGGCCGCCGTCACCTCCGATACGATCGCGGTTGCCAGCTACCAGGGCCACATTGCGATGCTTGAATGGTTGCACGACCAGAGCCCGAAGTTGCGCACACACATGAAAAAAGTTGCATCTCACTTCAAAGGGAATGGTCATAGCAAACTGCTCGATTTGATTGCTGGGAATGGCGGTGTCGCGTCTCTTGAATTTTGGTTCAAATTTGGCAGCATCGGCCTGATCTCGCCATACGCGGCCGAATTCGCATCGCGTGCAGGACACACAGCCGTTCTCGGTTTCATGATGGCGCAGTCTGATGCTCGTATCGCGCCGTTTTATTCGACGGCGTCTGCTGTTGATGAGGCCCCGGCGCGAGGACAGGTCCCTGTGATGGAATGGTGGTGGATTCTCCACAGGACCACCAGATCGAGCCCTTTTGTTTTCGGCGAGGCCGCAATCAACAAAGCGGCCGCTCCCGGCCATTTACTCGCCCTTCGTTGGTGGTGGAGCAAGCACGAGAAGTTCAAGGTCGACCTGGCTTATACAAATGCAGCCATGACTGGAGCCGCGACACTCGGTCGCATCGACATTTTGAATTCGCTTATGGCCTACTCCAAGAAGCGCTCCCGTGGGACGGAAAAGAACAAGCTGACGCTCAGCGTGGACGCGATCAAGGTGGCATTGGGGCGGAACAGCAACGCAGTGGAGCTGTTTTGCTGGTGGGTCACCCATTTTGCAGCGTCTGCGTCTCAAGGGTCCACGAAAATGGCCAAGCCGATCGACGAAGTCAAGCGCGCTATGACGAGGACGCGATCTGGGACGACGACGAGTTCTACCAGGACAATGACCTGAGCGACTACTCGGACGATGACTATTCCGACGACTGAGCCAGGATTTACTTTTTTATTATTCTTCTTTGCACGACGGCCGGGCATTTTCAATCGATTTGCCATTACTCTTTAAAACACAATTACGATCAAGCTTGATTCATTCGTGTCGTTTCTGGCAGCCAAGTCGAAAACGACCGTTAACCACCATTTTCCTCGCACTCCCAAACCTCGAGCCCGCGGCCGCGGCCATCCAGTCGACCATGGCCTCCACGGGCGTCTCGTTTGTCGATCTGGGCATGATCATCTTGCCCGCGGCCGCGTACATTGACCAGTACCGCACGATCGCGGCCGCCAAGGACACGGGCACATTTAACCACGCGACCTGCGGTGTTTTGCTCGTGTGCAACACGCTGCGCGTCTTTTACTGGCTGGCGGCGCAGTTCTCGGTCGTATTGCTGGTGCAGTCGCTGGTGATGATTGTCGCGCAGCTGGCGTTGCTGGAACTGTGCGTGCGGATCATGGGCAAGCGGCCATGGAACGCGCCTAGCCCGACATCCACGCCCGCGGGCGTGGTGCCGGGGAAAACCGCGTACTGGAAGGCGTTCTGGGCGTGGCCTACATTCGACCAGTACTTGATGTTCTTGGGCGGGCTCGTGGGCGGGCTGGCGGTGTTGCACTTATTGGTTGGCGACTCGCCCGTGTACGAGGGGTTGCTGGGTGCGCTTGCGCTTGGGTACTTTCTTAGCCTTTATGCAGTGATGGACGAGGAAATGCTGACAGCACAATTGTTACAGCGCCGAGGCAACGGTACCAATGCCCCAGGCCATCAACAACTACCGCAAGCAATCGACGTTTGGCCTTTCGTTCCTGGTGATCTTTTCGTGGTTTGGCGGCGACCTGTTCAAGATCTTTTACTACATTGAGACCGCGGCCCCGCTGCCGTTTTTGCTGTGCGGCGTCGTGCAGTTCTCGGTGGACGTGGTCATTTGCTACCAAATCATCCGGTATTCGGTGTACACCGCGGTGCCCACGAACGCATCGTCGGCGTCGTCGTCCGCGGCCGCGTCGACTATCGCCATGCATTGAAACATATATCCTTTTTTCGTTTCTGTGCATCCATATGTGGCAGCCGCGTGTCTATTCGCGGAATAAAACAGGATTCCGTTTTTATATCGGCGCCACGGCGTATACTGGAGGCAAATGTGGGACCCAAACAAAACACGATGGCAGTTCCAAAACTGGCACACTCCAAGACGGCACAACGAAAACCTGGCGTGTAAAGAGCGGGATCTCCCTTCCCTCCTCTCACGACACCGGCAATGTCCTTCATCAAACCCTTGTCCAAGAAACTCTTTCATAAAATGACCCGTCGCCGCCAGCAACATGAGGAATCCGACCACGAGTCCGACTACGAGGACGTGTCGTCCGAGAACAGTGGTCCCGAGAACGAGGGCTCGGAAAATAACTCCGACAATGGGTTCGAGGTCACTGGTCGCCGCAAGGCGCTGTTTGTCGGCATCAACTACGATTACCCTGGATCGGATGTACGTGTTTCCACGGTTGTCTCAATCTCTCCCCTCGCTCATATTCCAATGAAAACAAACAAAAGGGCCCGCTCGCTGGATGCCGCAACGACGTGATGAATCTGTCGACGTTCCTGTTGAAAACTTCCCGAGTACACGGAAGAGGATTCGCTGTTCCTCATGGACGGCGACGACGCGTCCGAGGACCAGCTCCCGACCAAGGAAAACATTCTCAACGGCATGCGCTGGCTCGCCGAGGACGCGCAGCCGGGAGATCAGCTGTTTTTCCACTACTCTGGCCGTACATACTCTTTTTTTTCTCATGCAAGGATCCTCATAAACAAACGACAAAAAGATGGAACGTACGAGGACGACGAGGACGGTGACGAGGCCGACGGCCGTGATGAGGCGCTGTGCCCGCTGGACGGTCCCGAAGTAGGCCCGCTTCTCGACGACGAGATCCACGAGACGCTTGCCGCCCCGCTACCAGCCGGCGTCCGCTTGACGGTGGTGATTGACGCGTGCCATTCAGGCACAGTCATGGATCTCCCCTACCTGTACGACACGCAGTCCGGGTCGCTTGAGATCAACGCGTCCAATCGCAAGTCCGCCAAGGCCCGGACCACTCGCGCCGATATCATTTCCATCTCCGGGTGCAAGGATTCCGAGACGTCGACCGACGCCGAGATCGACGATGAGGTGACCGGCGCCATGTCGTATGCGCTCAAGCGCGTGCTCGAAGAGAACATGGGCAGCGACTTGTCGTACTCGGACCTGTTGATCAAGATGCGCCGGATCCTGCGCAAGGGCAAGTACGACCAGGTTCCTCAGTGTATGTATTCTTTATTTTTGTTGTTTGTTTGTTGAATCCATAGACTCACAAATGGTTTGCAATAAAGTGACGGCCGGCCGCCAGCTGGACATGGAGGATAACTTCTGCATCTAGAAAAATCGCGAATGTATCGCAAGCAAATAGAATGTCTTTTACATGGTAGTACTTCGCCGCATCCCCACCACGCTCGTTGGAGGGACAACAGGCCGGCGCGGCGCCCACTTGACGCGTAAGCTGCGTCGCACGCCCTCTTCGACTTGGCTCCCATACTCTGTCTTTTTCTTCCTGCGGGGGCGCTGGTCATGATCAGCGATGATGGGAGCGTTGGATGTATGGCTCGTCGGTGCTGCAGTGGCAATGATCGGCGCGTATGTCGTCACAGTCACACTCGCTCCCGCTGTTGCTGCAGCCCGTAGCCGTGCCGCAACCGCATGTGCTGCGGGTACCGGCGAAATCGAGAGCGGCGTCAACACCAGCGCCGACTTGGACGGCGTGGCCACGATGCGCGGGCGCTTGGACGGCGGTTCGTTCAGTGGTGCGGCGGCATGGCTTCGAGTGGACCGTCGGAGCCGCGGCTGCGCTGAAGCCGTCGTCGACAACGGCGGTGGCAGCGGTCGAGATCCTCTGAACGCAACTGATGCACCGGCATATGGAGGTGCATAAGGAGCGCGGTTCTCGAATGACCCGACCGACGCCGCGCCGACGCGGCCATGGTGGATTTGTTGCTGTCGCGAGACAGGCGGCGAAAGAAGGCTGCTGAGCGGCGACGACGACGACGATGGCGTCGAGATCGGGGCAGCGGCCGCATCGACCGTCGTCGACTGGACGCTGCTTAAGCGGAGGTGGTAGGCGAGGACAAATTCCTCGTCTTCCTCAACATCATCGCTCTCGCTGTCTCTGTCGCTATAGGTGTCGTTGCCACTGTCACTGTCCGCGGGACGCTTGCGTTTCAGAGCAGGCGACCGGAGAATAGCTGCCGTAACAGCAGCCACCGTCACGGGTGGAGGCGGGATCTCCAAGAGCGGTGGAGTGTCCGCAGTCGTTGCGTCGTCGTCGCTATCGTCGTCGTCGGTGGACTCGAGGGTGATGGGCGAGCACAATAGCGGTACCGGTGGAGGAGGTGGTGGTGGTACCACTGGAGCAGCGGAAGCGGTGGAGGGCGGCATGGGTAGAGAGGAAGAGGGATCTCGTGGCGGAGTCGGCGTTTGCGATGCAGCAGCCGATGAAGCTGCTGGCGCCAAAGCGGGCGGCTGCGCGGGAGGCGTTCTCGGAGCACTCACTGCGTGCGGAGATGCCGACAATGACAAGCTTGATTTGCGCGACTGCTTGATCAAAATAGGTGGTAGTGGAGGTGGTAGGGGAATGTGGGGCCGAGCAGCAGCGGCTGCATCCAGCATGGCCAATGCAGAAGTCGACGACGGCGGCAGCGGCGGATCGTGAACGTGTTCAAGATCAAGCGTCATCATGGGCGGCGCCGGCAATACTCGCGACCGCTTGAGTGTCGTCGATGCCCGCGACAGCATGCCTCGCGGCAACAAAATCGGTGGCGGTGGTGGCGGCGGTGGAGCAGGGGCATGCACCAGCAATACCGGTGGTTTGACGGGCGACGACCAGTCGAGATCGGAGGACAGGTCGCTCATCGAGACCGCGTCCAGATCATCCTCGCTCTCGCTCTCATCTTCGTCGTCCTCACCCGTATCCGATCCAGGCCATGGCCGCCGCAGTCCTCCCGCGCGAGGCGCTGGGCGTCGGGTTGGTGGCGGTACTTGTGGCAGGCGCAGTGTGATCCCTGGCACCGCAACCTCCTCCGCTCTAGAAGCCGCTACCGAGGAGGAGAATGGCGGCTGGGCAGGCAAGGATGCGGCGCGGCGCTTGAGAATGCTGCGAGGAGTTGGGCGGACGACCAATGAGGGCGACGCTGCCGCCGCTGGTTGAAGCAGCAATGGCGGCGGCGCATCACCCAAGGTCACGGGCGTTGACGGCGGATCGGCCGCGTGGAACGTCTGTGGACGCAGCGCACCGCCATAGAACCGCACGGATCGCCGTATCGCTGACGACGACGACGGCGTGGACGGCGGGGCGAGGGCGAGCGGCGTCGATGGTACGCTCAGTGGCCGCTCGAGCGAGGTCGACGCGCCCTCCACGGACGGGGACATTGTATCAGCAGTCGTGGCAGATGCAAGTCCAGGCGTGGAAGAAGAAGACGAAACAGAAGTGCAAGCAGCAAGCGAAAAACGGAACCGACGGGCCGTCGGCGCCCTGGCATTGCCGAAGACCAGCAGATCGCCCGAGACCAGTGCGCGCTCGTGGCCAGGAAGCAGTAACGTGTCGTTGATTGAGAATGCGCGGTCGCCAACATTGCGTGCGACAAACGATGTGCCCTGTGAGAAGGACACAAATCAGTGTCATGTCCCATAAAACTGAATAAAAATAGGGACGCAAACCTTGGCCTCACGGTCGATGCGGCATGCTTCGGGAGCGGCGTCGGGGGAAACGATGCGCACATCGGCGGAAGCACGCGAACCCAAGAGCGAGGACGCGGCGCTGAGGGAAAAGACGCGTTCGGGGGTCGCGTTGGCCGCCGGTAGATAGATGAGCTGCGCGGCGCGCGGGACCGGACCCGTGGCGGCGATATTTGATGAAGATGCTGCTGCCAGGATCGTCATCTTTTCATGCACGCACTTTCTTTGTGCAATGACACGCGCCGGTGCGTGGATATGTAATAAGTGGGTATCGTTTCCGTGAAGTCGAAGTCACTTTTGCGTGTGAGAACTGCGAGGCATTCGGCCCCGTGATGTAATTTTGGAGATATATGCCTCGCACTTCTCTCTCGGAATTTTTCACCCAAGTATTTTTTTACGCAAATCCAACCATGACCTACTGGAAGTCCGCCGGCCTCTCGTACGCTTATATTTTTAAAGCTTATTGAGATCCCTCCACTCACTTTCGTTTTTTACATCAGCTACCTGTCGTACGTGAACATTGCTTCGCGCGCCGTCCGCACCGCCCTCCGCACCGACCTCAAGGTCGTGGCTGCGCGCCGCGACGAGCAGACCCTCCGTGTGTCCAAGTGGGTGCAGGGCAAGCAGGGCGAGGGCGTACGTTGACTAATTTGACTGGTTCTTGATTGGAATTGACGTTAAAATACAACTCAACAGAAGGACGTGACCGGCTTCAACTCCAACGCCTAAAAAATGAACGAACGAACGACGGCGAACGACGACATATTTGGTAGTGTGAATGGATTTTTCTTCTTTCTTGGATTTACTCGTCGTCATCTTCCTCATCCTCATCCTCAACCACCACTATCTGCAACTTTTTCTTTGTCTTGCTCGATACTGCTGCTGCCGTTGAAGATGGCAGAGACGCTGAACCGACCCCGGCCTCGGCCCACGCCCGATACGCGCTGAAATCGGCATTCATCCAGTCAGCGCGTGCTTTGGCCTGCAACGGCTCATGGAGCAGCTGCTGGACCGAAGCGGATCCCGCTCCCATTGCAATGGCCTCGGGCGCCAGCCGCGCACATTGGTCGAGCGCATCCAGCGCGTCACGGTACCGCGCCTGACCCAGCCGCGCCGTCGCCAGGCGCAAGTAGCACTTGTAGGCCAGCGGTGGCGGAGGAGCGAGGCGGAGTGCCGCTACTCATATCATGATCATCAGTCCTTTGCTGAAGCAAAAAAAAAAAAGAAAAGAGAAGAGAATACCTTGAGCACATGCCGCAGCCCGGTCGCGGTTCCCAGCGCGCTGCCACGCCACCGCGCCGTTGGCCGGGAACCGCGGGTCGGAAGGCTGCAGTACCGATGCACGAGCGTACGCGTCGGCGGCTTCCTGGAAATCGCCGCTGCGCAGCGCCTCGTGGCCTTTGCGGTTCTCGGCATCTGCTAGCGCCTGGTGCAAGGCCGGATCGACTGCGACCGCCATGTCTGTCACTGGCAGCGGTGGGCCGCTTTTATTGCTTTTCTTGGATTCTGTTAGTGCTTTGGATGGTGCGGCGAGGGATTCAACCCATGCCTTTATGTGAAATGGGTGTCAGTTCCCATTACTGAAATACCAGAACACGATATAAGTACCGAGATCTCGGATGCCGCGGCACTGCGAGTGGGTTCGTCCACTGCTCCCAACCTGTTGTCCACTTGGTCGGTCAATCCGTAAAATAATAAAAGGAGCAAAAATGGTCGTACCGGCGGTCGTGCGGACCCAGCGACCCGCCCACTTGAATGATGCGGTCCTCGATCGCCGTTTCCAGGTCCGGGTAGAGTCCTTCCTTGCCCGATCTGCTCATATATCCCAAGTTTTTGAGTGTGTGTCGTGCGATCAAGAGCATATAGATTGAATCGTACCGTAAGACGGCCGACAAAACACGGAGCTCGTGCAGATCAGTGCATTCGCGCACGTATCCGTAGTCGAGATGCTCCACGTCGTACTCGGCGCTGGCCAGAGCCTCAAGGTTGCCATCAGTGTCAGTAGCGGATTTGGGTCCTCCCGCGGTGGCTTCGGCCAGGCTGCGCAGGCCTTGCACGTCGCTGGCATTGAGCATCATTTTTTTTTTACAATTAGCGATGGGAGTGTGTCGGGTGGGAAATGAATATGGCAACAGTAAACAGTAAAGGGTTGGGTGTATATTCATTCACGACGAGACAACTAGTGGTGGTGGTGCTCCTGCTCAAACCGCAGTCCGCAGTACCCGCACTTGTGTGCGCCCTCCTGGTCCAGGTTGATGTACACTTTGGGGTGACCAAGGGCGCCGCCTATATGTTTTCGGCATAGTCAGTATGCTTTCGATACAATAGGTAAAGATATAAGTACCGCCGCCATCGCAGGCAACAATGCGCTCGTGCACCTTGCGCACGGGCTCCTCGGCAATCAGGTCCATGGCCGGGATGGGTGCGGGCTGCGCGGCCAGGTCCACCTGCGCAAAGGCGGCAGTGTGGCCCACTACGGCCGCCTTGTGCTTGTAGTACGCGTACTCGCTGCTACTGACGGGCTTGTCGGTGGTTGGGGCGACGGCCGTGGACAGCGTGCGCTTTTATAGAATTTCCATTTTTCATTTATAAGAACCAGCCACGGACGATACTATAGAATAGTAAAGGGTACCAGGAGCGAACGACGCGCGGCCGGGGCAGCACGAGTCAAGGCGAGGCGGGGCAGCATTGCAAAAAAAAAAAAATTTAAAATTATTTTTCGAATTTTTTTCAATTTTTTTGAAAAGTCGCCTTCTCTCACTCGGCCTCGACGAGCATCGATCGATCCACTTCCACTTCCAGGTCCTCTTGATTGGTCGTTCACGCTTAGACAATGCCTGCCGCGGCGCCATCGCGGCCCATCTCATCATTTTTTCGTCGTCCGGTACTGGAGACTGCGGACCCACCACCACCACCACCACCGCCAGAGCAACTTCAACAAGAAGAGCAGCTTGAGAAGCTCGAACAACCTTCACCATCACCACCGCCGCCGACTGTTGCCTTACCGCCATGTCCCGATCCTCAGCTAACTCCTCAGCAACAGCAATGCGTGCATCCTTTCTTTCAGCCCCGTTCCACTACTTCTGCACCTGCCGCGTCCATGGCGGCAGTCACCGAACAGACAGATTCCACACCACCTGCTGCTCCTCCATCTGCACCTACCGCTTCGGGACGACCAACGCGCCGTGCTGCTGCCACTGCCGCCGCGCTCATGTCAAGGCAAACCGCGCTTTCATTCTCGTCCACCGCCTTGTCATTTGTATCACCACCACCAACTGAGCCTGCTCATGATGACGGTGAGCCAGATGTAAAAAAGAAGCCGATCGTCAAAGGAGGAGCGGTGAAAGAGGGCCGTCGTTGTCGCGGTCGTCCACCGCGCGCATCTGTTGTCGCCGAGAACACGTCTCCTCCTCCTGCTCTTCCGACCACCGACGGCGCCGAAAGCGAAGGGGCGTCGCCGCCGCCGCCCCTGGACGCCGAAACCCTCGCCCAGATCCGCCAGATCGAGCTGCTGGCCGAGCGAAAGCGGTCGGACGCGCTCATGCGGGCCATGAGGCCATCGGCCGCTTCCAACACCGCTAATAATGATGGATCGAGCTCTGCAGCTGCGGTTCCCGCCATGTTTCTGGGCGGAGGAGCCCGCAAACCTGCCGTCGTCGCCAACCCTAGGCCGCCGCCCTCCGACATCACGCCAGTGTCCGATCGCGCGTGGTACCGTAAATTAGATCCGTCCGTTGCGCGGTCAGTACCAGGAGTAACTTCAATGGCGGCGACAGCGGTGTCAGCGCCGTGGCCCGACCGCGAGTGCGTACACGTCAACCGTTCGTTTGAGACCACGACGGCAAGTGACGACACCTTCTTGCGTCGGCTTAGCGACCGGTTTCCAATGCGCGAGATCGGTGTCGCATTACCGCTCCCGGACATCGCATTACCGTCCGACACCACACCACCTCCACCCGCTGGTCCAGCTCGTCTGATCCTTGCCCCGCCAAATACATCTGACGCCGACCCACCCACCTCCACCGATCCTGCCACATCCGCCATGCTCGTACTTGCATCCAATCCTACTCCCACTCCCGCCTTAGACCCGCACCAGCTCTGGACCGCCGCCACCGCCCCGCGTTCACACCGCGCCACCGTCGGCCGCGTGCACGCCAAGCTCGTGGGCCAGATTGCTCGGTGGCTGCAGCACTGGGACCTGGACACGGGTGCGCTGGCGGCGGCGGCGGCGGTACGGGACCAGCAGCAGGATGCGCAAGCCGCTGATGCGCGAAAGCGCGGGGCCAAAGCGCGGTACAAGGGATTGGAGGACTTTATCGTTGACGACGACGACGATGATGAGGACAATGGGAGTGGGTATCGGGTGAGTGGCTCGCATGACGCGGAGTGGGCCGCCGGGGATCCGTGGTCGGACCAGAATACCGCTGAAGGCGATGACGAAGGTGGGTTGGTTGGTCAAGGCGTCGTCGCGCGTGGACGGCATGCTGGTGCCACTCGTGTGCGGATGGTCGTGGACGATAGCGACGACGACGATTACCAGCACGAACCGTCAGGGCGCGCGGCGGCGGCAGAACCGGCCCCTAAACGCGCTCGCACTGCGCCTCGATCCTCCGATGGATTCGACAACGACGACGCCGAAGTGGCTCGCACCAATGGAACCAGCGGCCACCTACTCCCCGAATCGACTCGCGGCACCGTAGCCCGCGGCGCGCTCGTGATCGAAGGCCCCCCCGGCACCGGCAAGTCGGCAGTGATATCGGCCGCCGCCGCTGCCGCCGGGTACGCGGTGGTCGAGGTGCATGCCGGAATGCGTCGATCCGCGCGCGACATTGAGCAGCTGATGGGCGAGCTCGCGGCAACACACGCACTGGCGGTCGGCGCGCACGCGGTGCTGGTGGTCGAGGACGCCGACGTGGTGTTTGACGAGGACAGGGGGATGTGGACTGCCGTGCAGGCGGTGGCGGCCCGGTCGCGCAGGCCACTCGTTATTACTACCGCCGACCGACGCGCTGTTCCGGCCGAAGTGCCTGTCACGCGCACTGTGCGCGTCGGAAGGCTGCACCCGAACAATACGGTGGTGCCATACGCGCGTGCAGTCGTAATGGCAGCGTCTGCTTCTGCTGAATGTTGCTCGCTGGCATCGGTCGCGGCGGTGGTGGCCGAAGCCGCGGTGGCTGGCGATATTCGCGCCGCACTCGCTCAGTGCCAGTGGGCGGCCTTATTGCCGCCACTGCCGTTACCTGGTCCGGTACCTGATCTAGTTTCCGGATCCGCACCAAATCGAGATGATTCGCTCCTGTGCACGGCCCAGCTGCTCGACGGGCTATGCCAAATGGACCGCGCATCGACCGTGCACGCATACCTCGCGGCCGCCGAGCCCGAGCTCGGCCCAGCCGACAGTCCCGACGCGCAAGTCCTGCCGCCCAACCACAGGCACTGTTGGCCCACCCCTATCCAGCAAGCGACCGAGACGTTATATCACGGTACCTTCGCCCCACGAGACTGGATCCTGGCACACCCATGGGCGCAAGGTGTCACGCATGCATCGTCTCGTCTCCTCTCACATCGGCGACCTCCCGCGGCGCTGTTCGAGTACGTGGACGGGCCAGGCGGCGCACAGGCAGCAGCCACCGCCGCGACCGACGTGTGGCCGCTGGTGGCGCGGGTGGCCATGACCGATCTGGCGGAAACCGTGGCCATGGAGCGGCGGTTCGCGGAAGCCGCAGGGCGGCGCACACGAAGACGCATGTACAAGCCGGTTCTGCATCTGCAGCTCCCCGTGGACGCCATGGAGTCGGTTGTCCGGTGGCGCGAGGGCCTACGATCCTCAACCAACTTGCCCAAATGAACCCCTTTCATTAACGAAAATCACATCTTCATCTCGTCCAGCAACCGCGCGCCCTTCTCGTCCCAGTCCTTCTTCTGGATCCAGAACAGCGGGTTATTCCGCATGGTTTCGGCCAGCACCGCCCCACCCACAAACACCGCGTGCTTGCGTCCGGGAGGATCCTCGACCTTGATCTTGAACTTCTTCATGCGCGAATCGTCGCCCTTGAGAATGCGTTCCAGGTACAGCTGACGGACTTCCTTTTCAAGCCGCGACGACAGGCCAGGGTACATGGTGGTTCCGCCCGACAGCAAAATGTGCTTGTACAGGTCCGGGCGGTTGTCCACGGGGCAGGCGTTGATGGCGTTGAATAAGACTTCGGCGACACCGGCGGACTCGAGGTCGATCAGGTGCGGCTGGAACAGCGCCTCGGGCGCTTCGAACCGTTCTTGGCCGATCTTGATGACGCGGCCGTCGGGGAGCTGTTTTACATTTTGTTTTTTTTTGTTTTTGTTTTTTGTTTTGGAGTGATCGATCAAGTAACACCAGGGAGTGAATAACATACCGTGTACTGCTCGACCAGCACCGTGGTCTCGTGCGCGAGCTTTTGCTCCAGGTTGAGGTCGTACCTGTCATACACAAGCATGTTAGATCAACTTATGATCATAAAAAAAGATGGAGTACGTACGCAACGTAGCACAGCTTCTCCTTGAGCTGACGGACCGTCTCAAAGTCGGCGGTGCGGTTGAACGCGTACCCACGCAAGGTCATGAGCTTGATCAGGTACCGAGTAATGTCGCGGCCGGCAATGTCCAAGCGCTTGGTCTGGTGCGGCAGCGCGTAGCCCTCGTACACGGGCACCACGTGGGTGACGCCGTCGCCCGAGTCGACCACGACGCCGGTGAGCAGGCCTATACGTTTTTTTGTTAGAATACGCCACACAAAACGAAATAAAAGGTATATAAGTACCTTGAGCGTACAACGTGAGCACCGCCTGAATGGCCACATAGCAGCCGTCAAACCCAAACTTCTCAAACATGGTCTGCACCATACGCTCGCGATTCTTCTTGGGGTTCATGGGCGGCTCGGTCAACAGCACTTTGGCGTCGGTCAGGTCGTCCACGCCCAGCTTGGTGCGGAACGTGTAGTCCCACATGAGCTCCATGTCGTCCCAGTTGCGAATGATGCCGTTCTCCATCGGGTACGACATTTGCAGCATCTCGCGGGCCCGGGCGGCCTCGTCGCCGATCATGATGTCCTTGAGCACCAGCGACGGGTCGGGCGCGCTGGTTTCGGCCCGCAGCATCGGGCGGCCCATCACTGACGGAAAGGACGTGGTCGGGAACTTGTCGCCGGCGAACCCGGCCTTGACAAACTGTTTTTTAATACCATGTATTATTTTTCAATAAGTCGAATATAAATACAATATAAGAATGGACGACATACGCCGGTGCCATTGTCGCAGACGAGGATCTTGGTCATATTTTCTTTCTTTTTATTGATGGTCAAAGGATGAGGGGTTGATCCTCCTCTTTCGCTGCCAAGAAGACGAGGGCAAAACAGTGATCAAAATCTTGGCTGCCTTTTCCAAAGAGAGAAATGCCCCCGCGCCCGTACCACCCTCCCCGCCACCCGGCACGCGGTGGAGGTGCCAGTGGTGCCACCAATGGTAACGCCCGCTCCGGACGCGTCCCTGCCACCACCGCGCCCTACACCCCTGTTGTTCCCGTCTCAACCGCTGACGCCGACACCGACGACCACCGCCTGGCCCTGCCGTCGCAGCAGTCGCAGCCATTCACGCAGTTTACGCAGTTCACCCAGTTCTCGCAGTTTACGCAGGACGACCCTGACCACGACGATCTCCTTGGTGCCGGTGCTACTGCCGATACGCTGGCGCTTGGGGCCGCGCCAATCGATAGCGACGACGAAGACGTCGACGACCTTCACGATGAAGATGACGACGGTGGTGACTTTGGTTCTGATCTTAAGGACGACGGTCTTCTTGAGGCAGAGGACGATGTGGATGACCTCGATGCCGCCGCCAACGATGACGATGACCTGAGCGAGCCGTTGAGCCCAACCACCACCAGCGGCGACGGCCTAACTGCTGCCTCCGCCTCCGCCGCCGGCGCTACTGCATCCTGGGCCGACGACGACGACGACATGAGCTTGGACGGCCCGTCTGTCGGAGCCGACGACGAGGAAGAGGAAGAAGACGAAGAAGAAGAAGACGAAGACGAAGAAGCCGTTAAGCTGCCCGAGCACGCGTGCAAGTACTGCGGGATCCACAACCCGACCTGCGTGGTCAAGTGCCTGCCGTGCAAGAAATGGTTCTGCAACTCGCGCGGCCAGACGTCCGCCGCGCACATCGTCACCCACCTGGTCCGCAAGCGGCACAAGGAAGTGCAGCTGCACCCGAAAGGCCCACTCGAAGACACGATCCTCGAGTGCTACCTGTGCGGGTCCAAGAACGTGTTCCAGCTCGGGTTTATTCCGGCCAAGGAGACCTCCGTGGTGATCTTGCTGTGCCGCGTGCCCTGTGCGTCGCAGTCGGCGACCGCCAAGGACCTGGACTGGGACGTGACCAAATGGCAGCCGCTGCTCGAGGACCGGTCGTTTGTGCCCTGGCTGCTGAAGCCGCCGACCGACGACGAGCAAGAACGCGCACGTAAAATGTCGATGGTCATGATCAACCAGCTCGAGGACGCGTGGGCCGAGGGACACGAGGAGGTCGAGGCCGCGGCCTTGGCGGCGCGTGCGGCGGCTCGCGGCGGGGATACTGCGTCGCCCGACGACCCGCCCGTGGCCCACGTGAAACTGCGGTACGAGGACGCGCACGAGTTCCAGGCGATCATGGGCCCGCTGATTGACATGGAGGCCGAGTACGACCGCCAAATCACCGAGTCGCAGACCCAGGAAAACGTCGACGTGCGATGGGACGTTGGGCTCAGTGGCCAAAAACTCGCATTCTTTACATTGCCCAAGTACGAGTTGGGCGAAGTCAAGCTGGCTGTGGGAGACGAGCTGCGGCTGCGGTACCACGGCGAGCTGCGAAAGCCGTGGGTTGGCGTTGGCAATGTCATCAAGGTATTTATCCATTTTTCTACGTTCGCTTTATGTTGAATACTGACTTGAATATACAATAGGTCCCCAACTCGCTTTCGAACGAGGTGGCACTCGAACTGCACCCGCCAGCGGGCAAGAATCGCCATGCTAAAGGCCGCGGCAAGGGCGGATCGTACAACAACAACGCAGGATCGGAATCCATCGACCGAGGACCCGCGCCAACCCAGTGCACGACCAACTTCTCGATCGATTTCTTGTGGAAGTCGGTTTCGTTTGACCGCATGCAGAACGCGCTGCAGGTCTTTGCCATTGACGAGACGTGCGTTTCGGGGTACATTTACCACAAGCTTCTGGGCCACGAGGCGTCGATGCCGCCGATCAAGCCGCAGACGCAAAAGAAATGGGCGGCGCCCGGGCTTCCGGACCTCAACTACACGCAGTCTGCGGCGGTCAAGGCGGTCCTGCAGCAACCGCTATCGCTGATCCAGGGCCCACCGGGCACGGGCAAGACGGTCACGTCGGCGACTATCGTTTACTACATGAGCAAGCAGACCGACGGCAAGATCCTGGTGTGCGCGCCGTCCAACGTGGCTGTGGACCATTTGGCCGAGCGCATTCACCAGACGGGCCTCAAAGTGGTGCGGCTGACGGCGAAATCACGCGAGGAACTCGACTCGCCCGTGTCGTACCTGACGCTGCACGAGCAAGTGCGCAACGCGTCGCACAACACCGCGCTGTCAAAACTCGAGCAGCTCAAGCAGGAGCTGGGCGAGTTGTCGGCGGCCGACCAGAAACGCCACATTCAGCTGAAGCGGTCGGTAGAGGAGGAGATTCTGAGCGCGGCCGACGTGATTTGCTGTACGTGCATGGGCGCGGGCGACCGGCGGTTGGGGAAACTGCGGTTCCGCAGCGTGCTGGTGGACGAGGCCACGCAGGCCACCGAGCCCGAACTGTTTATTCCACTGGTCCGTGGCGCCAAGCAGATCGTGCTGGTGGGCGATCACCAGCAATTGGGTCCCGTAGTCATCAACAAGCGCGCGGCGCAGGCCGGGTTCACGCAGTCGCTGTTTGAGCGGCTGATTCTGCTGGGCAACCGGCCCGTCCGACTCAACGTGCAGTACCGGTCGCACCCGCACATTGCCGAGTTCCCGTCCAACATGTTTTACGAGGGGTCGCTGCAGAACGGCGTCACCGCCGACCAGCGCCGCCGCGACGACGTCGAGTTCCCGTGGCCCAACCCGGACAAGCCCGCGTTCTTTTACGCGTGCCATGGCAACGAGGAGATTGCCGGATCGGGCACATCGTACTTGAACCGCGCCGAGGCCGCCAACGTCGAGAAGTGCGCCACGCGGCTGCTCAAGTCCGGAGTGCGGTCAGACGAGATTGGGATCATTACTCCCTACGAGGGCCAGCGCGCGTTTGTGGTGCAGTACATGCAGCACAATGGCGCGCTCAAGAAGGAGCTATACAAGGAAATTGAAGTCGCGTCGGTGGATGCGTTCCAGGGTCGCGAGAAGGCTTTTAGTACGTCTTTACCCTTTTTGTTTGTTGAATGGAGCACTAACACATCAATTACAACAGTCATTTTGTCATGTGTGCGATCTAACGAGCACCAGGGCATCGGGTTCCTGTCCGACCCGCGCCGCCTCAACGTAGCCCTGACCCGCGCCAAGTCCGGCCTGATCATCGTCGGCAACCCGCGCGTCCTGTCGCGACACGGTCTCTGGCACCACCTGCTGACGTACTACAAGGAGCACGGCCAGCTGGTGGAAGGTGTCCTGACCAACCTGAAACCGTCGACCATGCCGTTGTCCCGCCCGAAACGCACCTACAACTTGCAAGAGGAGCGGCTGCGACGCACGTTCCAGCCGGCCGTGGACCCGCGCACCGCCGTCGCGTTGCCCGAAGCGCCCGCCGCGCACTATGCGGCGGCGGCCGCGGGGCCGTCGGCAGCCGAGTACTTTGCGGGCCGTACGGGGATGCCGATGCACGCCCAAGCGGTGGTGGACGATCCGATCGCACTCGCGTCCCAGGGCATGTCGCAAATGTCGCTGTTCTCGCAGGACTACCTGTTGTCGCAGTCGTCGGTGATTGGTTCCGCGGGTGCGCCGGCGGCATCGAAGCAGCGCAAGCAGGCGGTCGCGCAGAACCAGGCGCAGCGTATGGACGCATCGTACCGCCGGTCGTTTGCGGTGCAGCAGGCGCTGGCGGCGGCCACGTCTTCATCGTCTGCGACTGGGGATCGGACTCAGGACGATGACGATACGCTGCTGTCCCAAGGTACCGCCAGCAGCGGGTTCACGCAAGGGTTCACCCAATTTTAATCAACCCAAAAATGCTTTTATTTCGTATTTCATTCGTCTCTTGACGGGTGGTGCTGGGATGAGGGATTTTCGTTTACAGGCCATACAGAAGGCGGAACACGTCGTTGTATACCCAGTAGCTCCCGTTCTCCGGCAGCAGCTGGAACGTTTGCGTGAAGAACAGGGGCTTGTCCTCGGCGCCGGCCGTCTATATCGTTTTTTGGGGATTTGTTGTGAGCGACCGATCGCCATAATGTTTATGAAAAAGCGCTACATACAACAAGCTGGCCAGTCACGGTAATCAGGAGCGTGCCGGCGGTCGGATTGGACGGCTGGGCGTCGATCGAGGCCACCTTGTGCTGCACGGCACCGAGGGGCAGGTTCTATCATATGTTTACGCCAATGAGTACGGCTGGCTGCAATGATGGACCATGAATAGAAAAAGAGTACCTCGAGCTTCTCCATGATGGCGTCCACACCGGCCACATCAGCACCCTCGAACGACATCATCGAGTGGGGGCGCTGTTATAGTAGCGAAGAGTCAGTCCAATCAATCTCAT
>MU624594.1:0-44329 GCA_025349905.2 Blastocladiella britannica
AACGGTAGAGAAGAATCGATAAGTTAGACAGGTTTAGGCGTTCATTGAACTTTAGAACCCGACCCTTGCTGTAGACTCCTCGAATTTCCATGACGTGGGGTGTTCAGTTTGGGGCAAAATCCACATTATTTCAAACGCGACGACTCGACGACATCCGGCTCTGGTTGGCCTCGGCCTCGGCCTGCAGGCGCTGCACCAGATCAAGCTGCGCGTACAAGTCGGCCGACGTGTTGTCGATCCACTCGAGCGCGCGGAGATGCGTGTTGAGGATGGCGGTGATTTGGTCCATGGGCGAAGCGGCCGTGACCGCCGCGCCGTCCACGCCGCCCGCATCGCCCGCGGCGGCGGCAACGCCCGTCCGCGCATTCACCTCCAGCACCAGCTCATCGAGGTTGTTGGCGAGATCGTCGAGGTCGCCAGCGATTGCCGCCGCGCGCTCGTACGCGGCCTCGCGGTCCATGTCGACGGGCGTCGGCTCCGTGACCTTCTTGGCATAGTACTGCCCGACCACTTGCTCACACTCGGCCAGGGCCTCCTCGAACGTCTGCTGCTGGCCCTCAATGTACTGCAGCGCATCCTCAATCTGCTTTTGCGTCTCCGTAAGCGCCATCGTCTGCGTGTACAGCTCGCCCACCGAGTTCATGGCCACCACTAGCTTCTCGTCCCACTCCATGATCTTCTTGGCCTGCTCCTTGAACTCGCGCGTCTTGAGCTGCAATTCACGGTTCCACTTGTTGACCAGGTCGTCCAAGGTGCGCGAGTCGAGATCGGTCGGCAGGCCCTTGGGCGCAGGCGTGGGGGCAACGGGCGTGGCGGTTGGGGCTGCTGCAACGGGCGTCGCCAGTGCAGCAGCGGCGGGGGCAGCCGATGCCGCGCCAAAAGTCGCGACGGGAGCCGCAACAGTGGTCGTGGGAGCTGCCGCCGGCGATGCCGCGGGCTTGGTCGGGGCACTCGTCAACGCACCAAAACCGCCTGCACCGCCACCAAGGGTTGGTACCTTGAAACCACCTGCAGCAGCGGCAGCAGGTGAAGCACCGACCAGTGCAGGCGCCGCCGGTGCTGTGGTGGCAGAAACAGTAGGCCCACCAAAATTGAAACCGGAAGCAGGGGGAGCCGAAGCAGCCGGAGCAGCAGGGGCAGGGGAGGTGGCGGGTGCACCAAATCCGGTAAATGCGGGCTGCGGGGGCTTGGACGGCGCTGGCGCAAGAGCCGCGGCGCTCGCAGTCCGCTTTCCATTGTTGGCGCCGGCTGGGGTGCCGAGATCTCCGAGTGACATGGGGCCGGGTGTTGCCTGAGACGCTGGGGCAGCGGCACCAAACGCGGACAGGGGCTTGGATGCGGGAGTGTTGGGCACGCCGCCGCCAAAGTTAAAGCCACCGGGCGCGGCGGCAGGAGCAGACGCTGCAAGGGGAGCAGCAGCAGCAGCCGATGAAGCGGCGGGAGTCGTCGTCACACCAAAGCCTCCAAAGCTTAGCGCACCGGGGGCGCCGGCTGCAGGGGCGCCGGCTGCAGGGGCGCCGGCTGCAGGGGCGCCGAACGAGGGTGCTGCAGCGATGGTAGACGCAATCGCGGGTGGGGCTCCAAACATAGGCGCGGCCGGCGCAGCAGTCGACGCTGGCTTGCCAAACGCACCACCAAAGCCGCCGCCTCCAGCACCGAACGCCGGCGCGGCCGCAGGGGGAGGCGCAGCAGACGAAGCAGCACTTGACGTGGGGGTTGTGCCAAAAGCGCCAAAGGCGGGTGGGGCCGATGCAGCAGTGGACGACGCGGGAGCTCCAAAAGCTCCGAAACCGCCAGGCGCGGCGGTCGTCGGAGGCTTGCCAAATCCACCAAACCCGCCGGCGGCCGGTGCAGCCGCAGCTGTGGTTGCGGTAGGGGCGGCGGTTAAGCCATCAAACCCTCCGGGCTCGCCGGCAAATCCATTGCCAGCACCTGCACCACCACCAAAGATCGAAGCAGGTGCAGGCGCAGCAGCCGACGAGGCGGCCGGGGCGCCAGCAGCAGAGCCACCAAATGCGCCAAACGTTCCCGTAGCGGCTCCGCCCATGACGCCAAAGCCGCTGATCGGTGCAGTAGCCTGCACTCCAAAAGCAGGAGCAGCTGGAGCCGACGCGCTCGAGGAGGCCAGGGGCTGGCCAAACGATAAACCGCCGACAGGCTTTCCGCCGCCGCCGCCAAACCCACCAAATCCGCCCGGTGCGGCAGGCGCATCTCCCGCTGCTTTCGGGGCCGGGGTGGCCGGGGCGCCAAAGTTAAATGCACCCCCACCTCCACCAGGTGCACTGGTTGGGGCGGCACCACCAAAGCCAAAACCGCCGCCAGGAGCAGCACCAGCGGTCGATGCAGGCGCACCAAAGCCGCCAAACCCACCGGGTGCGGGTGCAGTAGCACCAGATGCGGCAGGCTGAGCGCCAAAGCCGCCGAAGCCCGATCCGGCCGCGGGCTGGGACGTAGCGGCCGGGGCACCAAATTTAAAGGCGCCATTGCCGCCGCCGAAAGTAAAGGCTGTTGATTCATGTCCGTTCTTTAGTTTGGTTTATTGTTGATTGATTGGGCAGTCGGCCATTGAGCAAGCGGGTGCTCCGGAAGCAAGTGGAGGGAGCCGAGGAGTTCTTATACATATGTTAAATTTAAATGATCGCCGCGCACGCACCAGGTTTGGGCGGATTGGCCATTATGTTGTTTTGCTCGTCGTTGTTGAATTCGTTTGAGTCGAAATTTTGAAAGAGAGAAATCATGTACTTTTATCAACAGCCTTGCATGGCCAGCCTGCCCCCGCTCCAAGTGACAAACGAGCGGTCACTTCAGTCAAGTCTTAAGGATGGTTAAAAAAAAAAGTCAAAGTAATGTCAAAGTCATGATTCCGTTGTGGATCGGCGGCGGAAGCTTCACCTCACCCGCCACGTCCACGATCGCCATGGACCACGAGAGGGCGGCGGCGATCTGCTTGCTCACTGGTCCCGGGAGCCGCGACTCGCGCGGACTCTGCGCGCTCCCCGTCGGCTTGCATGGATTGGGCGACGGTGGGGGCGTCCGAAAGTCGGTATCTTCATCTTCATCGTATAGATTGGCAACATAAGGATAGCTGCGCGTCGCTCGCTGATCTGGGCAAGAGCGAATGGCCTCGGCTTCGAGCTGGGACGCCGCAATGTAAATCTCTTGAACTTGAATGCCGCCGACTGGAGGTGATGTCTCATGGCACACAATCAGCTGGGCCCTTGCCACTACCACTTGGCGCATCGCTGGATCCTGACTATATGATCCAATGGCCGCGAGCGTGGCTGGATCGAATGGGAGTGGTCGAAGTGCTTGGGGAATCACCAGCGAGCATGGCGGCCGCCACGACACCAGGTCGCGGAGCACACGCGCGCTTTCGAGGAGTACTGCAGTCTCGTCGTGGGACATTTTGAACTGGCTGTTGGTATATTCCTACGTTCGTTTAAACAGATTGCGATTAACACCTATCCAGGAGAAGCAACGAGAATGATCAAACGAGAACGCATACCTCAAATGTCTCGTAATCGCTGGCGTAGTGGTGATCTTCGGCAACCGTCAGCAATGCAAGCATCGCGGCACAGCGCCAATCTTCCGCCAGCCTGGTTGTGTTTGCGCGAGGATCAAAGTAACTCATTGCAATGCTCTCGAGGAAGATGAGGTGGTGGTTATGGCTGTTAATGGTGTTGGATTTCATTTTTTGGTTCGTTACTGGCTCTGGCTTTCAGATAGGACCAAGATCTGAAAGACCAAGAAATGTCAAGGGAGCGGGTGGGCATATTAAGGCAAAACCCAAGGATGAGGAGCCAAAAAGGATAACTGAAAAACTCTAGCCCAAAGCCCAAGGTTTTCCTGGCATGACAGCAACCCAATCTGATTCAGGATTGATGCGTGTATGCGTGTGCCATTCCGCGCGGCGAGTTTTGGATGGCCAATGCTCAATTCACATTGACGTGTCCCTGACTGACATGGGTTAGCATGAAGCTGGAGTGAACCTTAATGGCGATCAGTGATGTTGGATTTCGTTCACCATAAACTTGCCAATTTCAATCCCTTGAGATGTGAGAGTTTACAGCAAGATTGGCACTCGTTGACAGGGATCTGCTCGTTTTTCGGAAGTGTGTCGAGTCCGCTGCACTCACCTTTGCTGTTTCGGATCGAGGAGTCATCTCCGTTTGAAATAGACAACTTGGCCATTTCCGTGCTATTGCTGTTCGACGCGCGTCACTGCCTGCCGTTGCATTGATGAGTGCTTTCTTCGTTCGCGAGGCGAAAGTTGGCGTGGCTGCGGCATCTGGGTACTCCAAAGTTAAAATGGAAAGATCCTACAAATACTCGTCGCATTCCCCACCATTTCCAGTATGCTCACCCGCTATCCAATCCAATACCAACAACAAAAATGACCAAGTCCATCTTCTCCACCCTTCTCGTGCTCGCCGCCTCGGTCATGATCGCTACCGCCGTCAACCAGGACGGCACCGGTGGCAAGCCCACGCCCCCCAACGGCCTTGTGCGCAACTTTAGCACCGGCGCCGACGGCAACTGGTCGACCGGCGAGATCAAGGTCACACTCGCAACCCCGGGTGTCCTGCGCGTGTGGGACGGTGGCTGCTTGGCGATGAGTACGAGGTCTCTGTGGACAACGTTGTTGTTGGTTCGTCTCAACTTTTTTTACCTGCGATCCGATCCAATCCGTCAATGATTCCAATTAACCCTATCAACAAAAATAACAAAAGGAACCACCAAGAACCTCGGCATTCCCGCCGCGTTTGACTGCGCCACGCTCAAGACCCCGCCCAGCGCCAAGTTCACCTGGGACAACTCTCGCGGCGAGTACTCGCTGACGGCCGGCGACCACACGCTCCAGTTCGTTGCCGTCAAGTCCACCTCTGACGGGCCCAGCTTCTTCTCGGTCACCGAGATCTCGCAACGCTGCGCCAAGCCCGTGCCGTACCACAAGGCTTAAATACGGTTGGGATTTTGGTAATTGAAAGGAAAATGAAATTGCACATCAATAACCATCCGGAATCCCGCCCTTGCGATAATCGCTCACGGCCTCCAGCCGACCGTCAGAGAGCCTGGCAATGGCCTGAACCACCGATTCGTGGCGACCCGTTGGCAAAACAGTCACGTTGTGGTGCAGCAAAGCCAGCTGGGAGACAATGCCAGCCGGGAACCCTTCCTCGACCTCGCACCGGTCGGGGAACAGCTGGTCGTGCAGGCGTGGCGCCGTGACGGCCGCGGTGACCGACCATCCAAACTCGAGGAAGTTGATCACGGTTTGGAACACGGCCGAGATGATGCGGCTGCCACCCGATCCGCCAACCACCAGGAGCACTTCACCGTCCTCCTCGATGATGGTTGGCGATGTACTCGACATGGGGCGCTTGAGAGGGCCTTTTCATTCAATTTGTCAGAATCAGAAAAAAAATGAAAAAGATAGAAAAATACCAATGTAGTTGGACGGCGATGGTGGTAGACCAAAAGCGTTCGAAAACCCGCGGAACGAAAAGTCGTCCATTTGGTCGTTGAGAATGATACCCGTTGTCGGCTCCATGATCTGCGACCCGAAAATGAGGTTCACGGTCGTGGTGATGGCAACTGCCATGCCATTCTCGTCCAGGACCGAAATGTGGGTGGTGCCGTGCGATGGCGCATTGTCGTACTTTGGGTTGTAGTGCTCGGGCGGGAAGGAAGTCGACTATGGGTATGTGGTTTGATTTGTCAGTATCCTGACTAAAGGATGAAAAGGAAAAACGCGTCTGTACGTCTGAAATGTTGCGACGAGCAGCAGCAGCCTCGTCCTTGGAAATGATTTCATCAAGGCGCTTGGCAATCGGAAGCTGTAAAATAGCGGGCAGTCAGCAGTAGAAGCTAAAATATAAAAGAATGAAATGAAATGAAAAAAAAACGAACATGGTCCGGATCGCCAAGCTCGGACCGGCGCGCAAAGCCGTAACGCAGCGCCTCCACCAGCCGATGATAGTTGACGGCCGAGGGTCCGTCGTGGAACCCGTACCGCTCGAGAATGTTGAGCATGTAAATGATAATGTGGCCTGCAGCCGGCGCCGGCGCCGAGAGCACCTTGCGTCCCTTGTACCACGCCGTCGCTGGCGCGCGCTCCACCGCGGTGTACTCGGCAAAGTCCTTTTCCGAAATGACGCCGCCATCGCTGCGAGCGGCAGCCACGAGCGCGGCACCAATGTCGCCCGAGTAGAACGGCTCAACACCCTCGGCGGCAATGCGTGCCAGAGTCTCGGCAAACACCGTGCGCTTGACCACGTCGCCCGCAACCACGAGCGTGCCCGTTGGCGCAAAGACCGAGCTCCAAACCTTGGACTTGAGGATCCACGACGCATGCGTGGCAAGGCGCACTGCAAGGGTCTGAGTCACCACAAACCCGTCGCGGTTGAGGGCCACCACCGGCGCGATAATGTGAGACCACGGCAGCTTTCCGTGGCGCTTGTGGGCCAGCTCAAATCCGCGCAGCTCGCCCGGTACTCCAACCGCCAGTCCGCCAACCTGGGCGCGGCGGGCGTCGCCGTGGTACAGCGACTCGTTGATGGCGCGCGGCGCCGTTTCGCGGAAGTCAACCACAGTCGGCGCGTAGCCCGACTCGGTGGTGGGGCGAATGAGCATGAACCCGCCGCCGCCAATGCCCGAGGCAAAGCTGTGGATGGATCCGACGCTGTTATATTTCATTTTTCGCGTCAATTTCACATCACTTTCCATTTCATTTCACATTGAAAAAAAAAAATTGAAAATGGGCGTACCACAGCGCCGTTCCAATCGCAGCATCGACCGCGGATCCGCCAGTAGCAAGCAGATTCTTGCCAATGGTGGAGCACACGGGCACCTCCGAGGCAACGGCTGCGCGGCCAAAGATGCGAGGAGCATCTACCGACGATGGGGAGAGCCAGGCAGCGCGCCGACCAGCAGCAGCGGCCGCAGTCTCCCCATGGCACGAGCTCGTGACCGACACAACGACTACTGGATAAATATCCGGTTGTTATTTCCCCCCATTCATGTTTTCGTGGATCCGTAAGGCGCGATGGCCAGTGCGATGAAAAAAAAAAACAATCAAGAAAAAAAAACGAACGGGTCGTGGCAAGGGCGGCCAGCGCAATTGCCGCAAATGCGCGCGTATGGCGGGTGCGACGCTTGGTCGCAAGGTCATCGTCGTTGTCGAGGGGCTCGCCTAGCTTGATGCGAAAGTCGCCGAGCAGACCGCGCCCGGCCTCCATTTCGGCCAGGTCGTCAGTGGGTGCGGGGCGACGAGTGGTCATGATATACGTTCACAGTGCAACAATACGGGTAGGGATGTCGAAAGAGCGTGAGCCGATTGAGACCAAAAATGAAGAAAATTTTATTCACTGCTGGAGGACAGCCGACAGCGCCGCAAAGGACGCGAGCGCCGTGCCCGCATCGGCACCAGTACCACCACCCAGGAGCGACTGAGCAAGACCAGCAACCGCTGCCTGCGGCTTGTTGCGCAGGATCTTGGCCACCACCGCGCTGAGATGCGCCGTCTCGAGCGCGTCGATCCGGGACCGCACCGCCACCGCCGTCACAGACTGCGGCGCGGTCGAGAACTCGCCCACCATCTCCAGCCACTCGGCAACCGCTTGGTCATTGGTGTCCCACTCGCCACCGTCGGCGGGGGCCGGCGCACCGGCAACCAGCGTGCCATTGGCCTCGGCAAACCACGCGCGCATCAGCTTGTCCACGTCCGGCCGCGGCAGATCGGGCGACGCCGCCTTGATCTCGGCGCGCAGACGGTCCTCGGCCACACGGCGACGCACGCGCCAGTGGAAGAAACGGCGGGCCGAGCGCCACTCCAAAATGACGCGGATCGCACCCTTGGCCTTCATGCGCTCGGGCATGTCGTGCAAGTCGGCAAACTTGAGCGCCGCCTGGTGGTACGCCGGCAGCAGCGCCTCCTGACGCTCAACCAGACGCGTCTGCACCGTCTCGCGCTCGTCGTCGGACGAGTCATGGTCATTGTCGCTGCTGCTGCTCAACGAGTCGGACGACGTGGGCGCCGATGCACCAAGAGCGGCGGCGGCCGGGACCGACACGGCCGAGTCTGAGGGCGTGACAGTCGGCGGAGCCACAGCAGACTCAGTCGTCGGCTTGTTGAGTTTGCCCTTCCAGCGGCGGCAGTCAGCGTCCAGGCGCTCAATCGTTGACAGCATCTGCGGCTTGCGAAACTTGATCTCGACCATGCCTTCGGGCTCGAGCACGCCGCCGCGCGACGTCTTGTCGGCGTACATCTCCATGCCGCCATCCTGGTGAATCGACGGGTCCAGCACCACCCAGGCGCCGCCACGGAGCTCGCCGTGCGGGACAATGTACACAAAGACAGGGCACGGGTATGTGCGAAGCGCATCCACAATGTACGAGCCGTACTTGAGAACCGCGTCGTACATGTCGCGCTGACCACCCGAAAAACCGCGCCAGTTGGCGAAAATGATGAGCGGGAGGCCCTCTCGGCCCAGATCGCGAATCGCCTGCGCCGTCTTGTACGCCGAGGCCGGGGTCCACACGCCCGGGGGCTCCATGACCGTCTGCTCCGACGACTCTGGGTTGGCCGGGTCCGCAGGCACCACGCTGTCCACCACCCGCGTCTCCACGGCAATCGCGCCCAGCGGCACGCCGCCGAGACGGCCACGGCCCACCACGACCGTCTTAGACCAGCCGTCCATAGTCTCCATCCACGACCCGCGGTCAAAGAACCCACCGACCCACGCGCCAGTGGCCGCGTCCTCGTGGCCGTGGAGCATGTGGCGGGGATCGTACGGCTGCTTGGTCACCTCAAAGTCAATGTCGCGGTCCGCCTCATCCAGCACCGACTCGCGCCCGGCGCCACCCACAAGCGACGTGGGCGACGACGGCGACGACAGCACCGAGGCATTGTTGTTGTTGTTGTTGCTATCACTGCCAACGGGGGTGGCAAGCGACTTGAGGATCGGCAGCGGCGCGCCGCGGTGCGCGGGCACGTAGCTCAGCCAGTGCACCAGCTGCGCCACGCCGTGCAGCGGGTCAACGCACGTCAGGTGGGACACGCCGTTGCGGTGCATGATCTGAATACCGCCGAGCTGCAGGTTGCTCGTGTAAACTTCGCGGCCGAGCACCTTGTTGAGCGCAGCGGCGCCTGTCAGGATAATGGGCTGGCCCTCGACCTGCACCGCACGCTGGCCCAAGCGCACGAGGTACGCGCCAATGCCGACCGAGCGGCAGGCAACCAGCGTAGCCGTGAAAATCTCGTCGTACGCGCGTGAGGTCTCGCCCGCAATCAGACCCGAGCCCATCAGGTTCTCGACACCCAAACCGTCCTTGGCGCCAATGATGGCCACCAGGCGCATCCGCTTCTCGCCCGTGGTCTCGTCCAGCTCGGGCTCGGCCACCACGCTGTCTTTGAGACGCTCGTGGTCCTCGATCGTTAGGTATAGGTACTTGAAGCCCTGCGCCGCGTCCTTGTCGTTGATCCACGCAATGCGGAACGCACCGAGCACCTCCTCGGCCAGGCCAATGCGGGCGCCCGAGTTGGCCGACACGTACAGGCGCGGGATGCCCAGCTCGCGTGCGTAGCGCGATGCGGCATTGAACACGTCGTCCTCGACGGGGCCAAACGAACCGATGGCAAAGGTAATGTCGTTGGCAATTACCACGATCTGGCGGCCCTTGGGGCACTCGGGCGTCTTCATGTCCAGGACCCAAGCGACCATGCCGCACGTGTTGTTGCCAATGGGGCGGATGACCTTGCGCACCTGGCCGTCCTCGCCCAGCACCAGCTCGTGCGCCTCCACCAGCGCGCCGGCGGGCCGCTCTACGTGCGGATAGCGCGCCCACTGCTGCGCGAGCGCCTCGCGGAACAGGTCAACGTAGTCGTACACGTAGGTGGTGCCCATGACGTGCGCGCGGTAGCGCTTGGGCTGGACCATCTCCTTGTTCGGGTACGCGTGGTCGGCGGGCTGCAGGTGGTACTCGCCCTTGCCCGAGACTGCCGACGTGCCGTCCGTGTGCAGCACCATGCGGCCCGTGTGCTCGTCCAGCGACTCACGGTACCGCTCGGCCTTGATGACGCCCGACACGTTGGACACGTAGAAGCGGTAGGTGTTGGTCTTGGGTGCCGCCGACGCAAACTGCGAGTAGCCGCCCGTGTAGGGCTCCGACTCACCCGTGGGCGAGCACAGGAACCGAATCTCGGCCGAGGTGATGCGCAACTTCCAAAGCCGCTTGCCATGGCGCAGGAGAAACCCGGCAATCGAGTCCGAGACCTCGTCCACCGACACGGGGAGCTCGTGCAAAAAGTTGAGGAACAAATGGTTGCAGTCGGTGCCGGCAAACTTGGCCGACGCGAGCTCGAGCGAGTTGAGCGTGTCATTGAGGGTGTTGTCGGCCTCGGTTGTGAGGTAGTCGACCGTGTCGCGGTGGCCCGACTGCGGAACCAGGCGGCTCGAGCGCACGAGGGCACGCACAAAGAACCGCGAGTCGAGCGGGTTGTCCTTGCCCTTGGCGTGGTACAAGTGGATCGAGCGGTTGGTGGGCGTCGAGACCGGCACCAGGCTGAACTTGGACAAGCGGTGGAGCTCAAGCTGGAACGCGTGCGACGGCTCAATGTTGCGGATCGTCGCGTCCTCGGCGTACGCCAGCCGCTCGCGGTAGGTAAAGTACTGTGGGAATTGGCCCGTGCGGTACACGAGGATGGTCACTCGGCGGATGCCGTGCGCACGCAGCTTACCGCCGCTGGGAGCCAGGAGTGCGCCAAACATGGATGCCAGCGCTGTATCCGAGGTGGCGGGGGACTCGACGTCGTGGGCCGATGGCGCCATGACCGCAATGTTGAGCACGTGCCACGGCTCGACCTTGCCAACCTGCCTCTTGGGCACGCGCGGGAACAGCTCAATCACCTCGGGGAGCGCCGACTGCAGCTCGGCCAGGTCGCGCACCGTGGCCATGAATCCGACGCGTACAGGGCCAATGTCGCCCTTGTTGACCATGAGAGTCATGTCCGACGCGGAAGCGGTGCGGAGGTGGGCAGTGGCGGCAGCTGCGGCAGCCGAGGCATTGTTGTTCACGCTGCTGCTGGGACCGGCCAACGACGACGCCGACACGGAGCGCGCATTGCCAATGCCAAGATCGTGCGGGGTAAACTGGAAGTGCCACTCGACCGTGGGCACAGAGAGCGACGGGTGCGTGTTGATGGCGTGGACGCGGTACGCATTGTAGGCGCGGCGGACGTACAGGTCAAGGGCCGCGAGCTTGTGGTCCAGCGTCACCTTATCCGAGTCGAAAAAGAACGCCGGGAGGACGTCAAAGACCGAGAAGGGGCTGTGGAGCAGCGCGTCAGCCGCGGCACTGGTCGAGGCGCCCGCCTTTTGCTGCTGCACGAGCGAGTCAATGGCCTCGGCAAACTGCTTGGAGCGCTCGTCAAAGTCGGGCAGCTGCAGGGAAATGAGCAGGGCGCGTGCGCGCAGCTGGATCACTTGGTGCGGACCCTTGCGTGCGCCACTGACCACCCCGGCGCCGCCGAGCTCGGCCAGCTGGTGGAGCGCGTCAAAGAGGACCGCCGAGTTGGAGGCCTGCGACAGCACCTTGCGGCCATGCGCAATGGCATCGAGCACGTAGCCCACGCACTGGGTCTTCCAGGCAATGCGGGCGTGCGAGAAGCACATCCAGTACACGGCCTCCGAGTCCATGCGCGCGCGCAGCTCGAGCACCGTCTTTTCGAGGTTGGCCACGTCCGCCTCGGCAACAAAATGGCCCTCGGACGTCTCGTAGCGCGATAGCAGGTGCGTGAGCTCGCTCAGGTGGTGCGCTTCGGGGCCCAGCTCGTAGAGTTTGACCACCTCCACAATCGGCGCCACAAAGACAGCGTCCGGAACGCGGGACAGGATCGCCAGCAACTCGGCGTGCGGGAAGGCCTCGGTGCTCGGGTCGCGCATCAGCAGCGCCTCCAGCTCCACCTCGACGCCCTCGGGCAGGCGGCCGCGGAACGCCGAAAACACCTGCTGCGTGTGCAAAAACGGAAGGCTCGGCACCTGCAACACACTCGCGAGCTGGTCGAGGAGCTTGGGGAGGGGCAAAATCTGCTCAAAGCCGCTCATCGCCTGGTTGAGGAGCTCGCGCAGCTCCATGTAGCGCAGGTGGGGCTTGGTGGACGGATCGCCCTGGGTCAGCGCCAGGCTCGCCGAGGTCTTGGCGGCAGGGAACTTCTCGTAGCACACCTCGGCCTTCTTGACCTGGGACATGTCGTCCAGCACCAGCGTGGCCAGCAGCTCGCCCGACGCAATCGGCGATCCCGGCTGCTTGCGGCCCGAGGCAAAATGGCCCGGATCGGTCGCGACCAGGGGCATGATCATCTTCATGACCTCGATTTCGGCAAAGGCCTGGCCGGCATCAACGTGGCCGCCATCGGGAATGAGCCAGCGGACGAGCTTGCCCGGTGACGGCGACCGAATCTGCGACGGGTCAGCTTCTTGTTCGAGAACGACAGTCTTGCCGTTGACCGCCAGGCGGGTACCCGCCACGTCCTCGGTGGCATACACGACCTGCGACTTGTCGGCATACGTGACCAGGATACCGCCGTCGACAAGGGCGCGCGCGCGAACCACAACCGACGAGCCGTTGAGCGTCAGCACCAGCAGATCCTGCGCGGCCAGCACCGTACGCATGTCGTAGCGCTTGTTTTCGAGAATAAACGTCGTGTCGAACGCGTGCTTGATGTTGGCGAGTGACGGCACCTGGCCCTTGTCGAGCGAGCGCAGGAACGCCGCTTGCTGGTCAGCAGCAGCGCCAAAGGCGGCAACGGCTGCGCCGCAGACCACCGACACCCAGCGGTCGGGCCGCTCCGCCGTCATTTTGGCCTCAATGCGGCCGTCGAGCCACTCGGTCGAAAAGTTGTTGGACGAAAACTCGGCCGTCTCGAGAAGGGTAATGAGGTACTCGACCGTGGTGCGGAAGTCGCCGCGGATGCGAAGCTCCTTGAGCGCCATAATCATGTTGCGGCGCGCGGCCGGGCGGTCATGGCCGTACGCAAACACGTGCCCAAACTGCGAGTCGGCAAACTCGTGCAGACCGCCGTTGGCCGACACCGAAAAGTAACCCCATACGTCCGTCGACGAGCGGAAGTTGAGCTCGACCAGTTGGCCGCCAGACGGCTTGAAGCCGGCGTCGGGGTTCTCGGCAGTGATGCGGCAGGCAATGACGTGGCCGGTCGGCGCGGGGCGGCGCTGGGTCGACGTGGACGAGACATTGTCAAAGTGAAAGTCGATTTCGGAGGTGGTGTTGGGTTGTAGGCCATAGAGCAGGCGCACGTGCGGGATGCGGTGCAATGGGATGCCCATGGCGACCATGAGCTGTGCGGCGGGGATGTTGACGCCGGACACCATCTCTGTCGTCGGGTGCTCGACCTGGAGGCGCGGGTTGAGCTCGAGGAAGAAGTACTTGTTGGCAGCCGGGTCGTACAGGAACTCGACCGTGCCGGCGTTGACGTAGCCGACGAGCTGGGCGAGGCGGACGGCCGACATTTCCATTTGCTCAAAGATATCCTGGCCAGCGATCGTGACGGGGGCCTCTTCAATGATTTTCTTTGTTTATATGGCGTGTCAACTGCATATTTCTAGAGGGGACAAGACAAATACAAACCTGGTGGCGACGCTGAACGGAACAATCGCGGCCAAACAAGGAAATGACGTTGCCGTGCGCGTCGGCGAGGATTTGAACCTCGAGATGGCGTGCGCCGCTGGCAAGGCGCATCAAAAAGATGGGCGATCCGGGCACCTCGGCGGCGACCTGCGCAAACGCGGCGCGGAACTGCATAGGATCCGTCACTTTGCGAATACCCTTACCGCCACCACCCTCCGATGCCTTGATCTAACGACATGAATGCAAGTTTAGTTGAGTTGCCAAATACGATATAAAGGAATGATCAAACGAACCATGAGCGGGTAGCCAACCTCGTCGGCGATGGAAATGGCCTGCTCCACGTCCTTGACGCATGCCTTCATGTAAATGTCCTCGGGCACGTCAATGTAGCCAGCGGCGTTGCGTGCGTCAGTGATCAGATCGTTGCCAGACCAGCCCATGGTGGGCACGTTGGCCGACTGGGCGACAATGGTGGACGAGATCTTGTCGCCGAGAGCGCGCATGGCGCTGCCGGGCGGACCAATGAAGATGATGCCGCGCTCGTGCAGGCTGTCGGGCAGGCGCGGATCCTCGGACGCGTGGCCCCATCCGGCCCAGACCGCGTCCACGCCGGTGCGCTCCGCGAGCTCGACAATGAGGTCGACATTTTTGTAGTTGTTGTTGTTGGAGCCGCCGGGCACTGGCACAAAGTGGTCGGCCATGCGAATGTACTCTGCGTTGTGCAGCAGGTCCTCGGGCGTGGCCATGGCCACGAATTGGATGGCGGACTCGTCGCCGAACGTTTCGTATGCCCATTTGCGCACGGAGCGGATTTCCTTGACTGTTGTTATTTTCGTGAGCCACTGGAGGGTCTGAGGCGCAACGCGTACGTGCATTGGCGTTTTTTGAAGAACAAAAAAACGATAAGTACCGGCAGCAATCCCGTTGTTGGCAATCAGAATGGACTGGATAGGCGCGGTTCCGCCCATTTGCTCAACATATTGGCGCAGAATGTTGGAGTTGGCGAGGAGGCTCGGGCGGCGGATGCGGGTCATGGCGATTTGAATATTTTGTAAAGAATGGACACGCGTTTTTGTTGAAATGGATTTGGATTGGTCGGGACACGCGGCGGGTATGCTCTTGCTTGTGTGTTGTAAAAAGGATGTGGAGGTTGGAGACGAAAAAAAAAAATACACAAGTTGGGATTAGCTCAAAGAGAGGGGGAAGAGGGAAACCAAGAGGGTTTTGTCTATTTCGTTGCAGTCGCGTTATCAAAAAAAAAAAAAGTGGGAGGAGAGGAGAACGAAAGGAAGGGAGTACGGGCGCGCGATGCGATGCGCGTGTTCGCTGAGGTTCAAGGCTAGCCGCGGGAGCGGAGGGGGAGGAGTTTGGCGCATCACATCCCCCCAAAGGCCCACTTATTCCGCCCCCACTACAAGATCTCTTTACTTGGTATTTTTTATGTGATTGGAGCTTTCTCCCCCTCTTCCCCACTTACTTTTAATTCGCTCCTGCATAATATTGTCGTGTTTGTTGTGGGATCTCGATATGTTTTCCTCGGCCAAGTACCAAGCGATTAATACAATAAATAAACAAAGTAAAAATTGCAATTGGGAAATAAAATAGTAGCATGGGACAATAATCGGCGAGCGGCAACAACGGACCGACCGCTACGCCAGGCACGGAATTGAGCGTGTGGCGGAGTTAAAATATGTGAATCCCCAACCTGCAGTTTATGTCTAAAAGAATTTTCCCGCACCAACGATATCGTTCCCCATTGCATTTCGGACTTCTGTAAACAAAAAAACTTGACAAGACGCGAAATCGGGCTGCGATCTTTGTGGGGAACGCGTCTCGACTCGACGACACGTAAAAAAACTTGAATAACACGCGCACGCTCGTCCTCTCCTCTCTCTTCCTGGCATTGCTTCATCCTCATTTTGTACACTTCATTCCGAGGAGACCAATTGCTAATTGCTCTTGTGCATTCCAATAAAACCAAAAGCGATTTGCGCGTATGGTCATTCCTTCACTACCCCAATGCGGGATCTGTCCTTTTCGTCGAGGTCCTAACTTTTGCACTCTGACCTGGACGCGTAGGTGAACCCAAAAAAAACAATCCAAGAGCCCATTCGGCGTGACATCCCAGTGCACACATTCAATCCGCACACGACATTACATTATCACGCGTACGTATTCTGCAATAGTGTGGACAGGACGCGTATTTAAAAAGAAAAAGCAAGCTGACAATGTGCAAAAATGTGAAAAGATTCAAAAATGGTCGCAGTGCAAACTTCCCCCACCCCCGTCTCTGCGCCGGCGGCAGGCCTCACTACCGAGCTCTCGACTGCCAACTTGCGCCAGTTCACCGTGTCCCGTAGCGGTCGCGATCTGAACGTCTTTTTGCCCCATGATCTGCACTTTGTTGCCCAGCAAGCCCTCGACGCGTCGGCTCCCGTGGTCCGCACTGACGAGGAAATCGCGATCCTGACCGAGCTCGACCTGTACGCCGAGTTTCTTGAGGCCGTCAACGCCACTTGCCGCCGTGCCGCGTCATCGGGACTTCCCGTGCCGAGCGCGACCGAGCCCAGCGCCGCAAATGTGGCCGACGCTCCTGCCGTGCTGACACCCGCGGCCAAAACTCTGGTTGCGCTGCCCCTCTTGCGCACGCTCGTGATTGACGTGCATCGCCGCTTTGTTGGCGAGAACAGCGTTCATGTGGCTGCCGCTGCCGCCGCAAGTCCGGATGCGGTGATTCGCGCGTACATTGCCGCCATTGACACGCTGTCGCGGTACCTCCCCTCTGGCGACGCCCGCGACGGCGTGCTCGCCCTTGCAACTACCCCGAAGCCGGCTCTCTTTTCCGACGCCCGTGTGCGCGCCATGGCCGTCTTTGGTGGCCAGGGATCAGACTACCTTCCCGAGTTGCGCAGCATTGTCGACCTCTACGCGCCGCTGGTGAGCGACTTTTTGGCGGCGGCCGATGCGCATTTGGCGGCACTTGTCCGCGCGTCGCCGTCGCAAGTCCGCAGCCTGTACCCGTCGGGCATTGCCGTTGGCGACTGGCTTGCCGGCCGCATGGCCACCCCCGAAGACGACTACTTGCGTGCTGCTCCCGTGTCCATGCCGCTGATTGGTCTGACGCAGCTTGCGTGGTACCTGGCGGTTGTCAAGGCCGCTGGATCTTCAATCCAAGAGGCTCGTGATTCTTGGTTCAAGGGTATGTCCACTTGATTTTTCTTATTTAAAAAGGACACAAACTAACGAAATGTATGAGCAGCTTCAACCGGCCACTCGCAAGGGCTCATCACGGCCGTTGTCCTGTCGATCGCCGACTCGGACGCTTCGTTTGTTGAGACGTCACTTCAAGCGCTGACGCTGCTGTTCCACCTTGGCACGTCGGCGGCCATCGCCTTCCCGTCCACATCGGTGCCCCCGCGCATCATCCACGACGCACAAGAGAATGGCGAGGGCACGCCGTCGCCCATGCTTGGCGTCAACGGCGCGTTGCCCCTCAAGCAACTGCGCGACCACGTTTTCGAGACCAACAAGCACTTGCCCGATGACAAGCGTGTCCACGTTGCGCTGCTGAACGGCCCCAATAACTTTATCGTTGCCGGCCCGCCGCAGTCGCTGTACGGCCTGTGCCTGCGTCTCCGCAAGGCCCGCACGCCCGCCGGCAAGGATGAAAGCCGTGTCCCCCACGGCAAGCGCGGACTCAAGTTTTCGGCGCGCTTCCTGCCCATGTCGGCACCGTTCCACGTTGTCTACCAGGCTCCCGCCGTCGAGCGCATTCGCAAGGTGCTCGCCGAGGCCCACGAGCTTCCCGCCACTGCTGCAGCCAAGGTTCTCGCCGTGAACTTAGACGCCCGCAAGATGCGCTTGCCCGTTTACTCGACCGACAATGGTGCGTTTTTATTTCTTCTTATTTTGTGCCTATATAGCACAGAGCTAACACTAAATTATTACCAGGCGAGGACATCAGCTCGGCCTGCCCCGAGAACCTTGCGCTCTACCTCGCGGACAAGATTTGCATCGCCCCCGTCGACTGGGACAAGACGATCGCGACGCACTTGCCGCTCCCGACCCATTTCATTGACTTTGGCCCCGGAAACGTGTCTGGCGGGCTTACGCTCCGCGACAAGGAGGGCGCCGGCGTGCAGGTGATTACCGCTACTCGCTTTGCTCGCAAGGGCGACGTCCAGGGCCGCAGCGCGCTGTTTGACGCGCGTCAAGAGTCGGTTGTCTTTGGCGCCGACTGGGCCGCGCAGTACCACCCGCGCCTCGTGCGCATCGGCGACACGGTGCACCTCGACACCAAGTTCACGCGCCTGATTGGCAAGCCGCCGGTCATGGTGGCGGGCATGACGCCGACCACGGTCTCGAGCGAGTTTGTGTCGGCCGTTCTCAACGCCGGCTACCACATTGAGCTCGCTGGCGGCGGCCATTTTACTGAGCAGATGCTGCGCGACAAGGTCGTTGACATTATGAAGCGCGTCGAGCCCGGAAACGCCATCACCATCAACATGATGTTCCTCAACCCCCGCCAGTGGGCCTTCCAGTACCCGCTCGTGCAAGCTCTGCGTCGCGAGGGCTACCCGGTCGAGGGCGTCTGTGTCGCGGCCGGCGTGCCCAGCCCCGACGTGGCCGACGAGATTCTGGCGTCGCTGCACGCCTGCGGCATCAAGCACGTTGCGTTCAAGCCCGGATCGTCGGACGCCATTGCCCAGGTGATTCGCATTGCCGAGCGCCACCCTGCCGTCGCCGTCATGCTCCAGTGGACGGGCGGTCGCGCTGGCGGACACCACTCGTTCGAGGACATGCACTCGCCCGTGCTTGAGCACTACCCGGCCATGCGCCGCGTCCCAAACCTTGTTCTCGTTGCCGGTTCCGGCTTTGGCGGTGTCGAGGACACGCTTCCGTACGTTTTCTTTATTTTTTTGATTGTAACTTCCCCAAGAAATCTAATACCCATGATTTAAAAAGGTACCTGACGGGTGATTGGTCGCTCAAGTTCTCGCGACCCGCCATGCCGTTTGATGCCGTGCTTTTCGGATCGCGCATGATGGTGGCCAAGGAGGCGCGCACGTCGGACGCCGTCAAGGACATCATTGTCGCCTGCGCCGGCGTCGAGAACGAGGCCGACTGGGAGCAGACGTACGTCAAGCCAACGGGCGGCATCATCACGGTCCGCTCTGAGCTCGGCGAACCGATCCACAAGGTGGCCACCCGCGGCATGGTGCTGTGGAAGGAGCTGGACGACACCATCTTTGCGCTGCCCAAGGACAAACGCGCGATCGCTGTCCGCGAGAAAAAGGTGTACCTCATTGACCGCATCAACCGCGACGCGCACCGCGTGTGGTTTGGCAAGAAGCGCGACGGATCGGTCGCCATGTCTCTGGCCGACATGTCGTACGGCGAGGTGGTCTCGCGCGTGCTCGAGCTCACGTACCTGCCCAAGCTCGCGCGCTGGATCGACCCCAGCTACGGCTCGCTCCTTATGGACATTCTGCTGCGTATTGAAGAGCGCTTCACGCCTGTTTCGACCTCGACCAACGGCACCGCCACCAAGGTGCCGAGTGTGATTGACCCAGTTGGCCTCAAGTCGGACCCGGCCACAGCCGTGGCGGCGTTCCTGGCCCGCTTCCCCGCGGCCGAGCTCCAGCTCCTGACCACCGAGGACGAGTTTTTCCTCTTGAGCGAATTTTCGTCGCCGATCCGCAAGCCCGTGCCATTCATTCCGATCCTGGACGAGGCGCTCGAATCGTGGTACAAGAAGGACTCACTGTGGCAGTCCGAGTTTGTCGAGGCGCTTGTGGACGAGGATGCGCAGCGCGCTTGCATTCTGCAAGGCCCCGTTGCCACGCGCCACGCCAACAAGGCCAACGTCCCCGCCAAGGAGATTCTCGACACCGTGCGCGACGGCCACATTGCCGCGGTCTTGGAGCGTTACTACGCGGGCTCGCAGGATGCGGTGCCCCGCCGCGAGTTCCTTGCCCAGTACGTGCCCGCGACTGGCCTCTCGCTCGACAACATTCTCGTGTCGGTCTCGGGCCCGAAGCGCGTGTACGAGCTGGCTGCGGCCGCCGACAAGCTCCCCGAGCTCGGCAACTGGGTCGGCGTCCTTGCCGCGCACGCCCCGGCCTGGCTCAAGGCGCTCCTCTCGTCCAAGCACATTGTGCAGGGCCGCATGCTCGCCGAGAACTTTGTCCCGCGTCTGCTCACCCCGCGCGCCAATGCTATGGTGACCATCACCGCCGACAGCTTGCTGCTGCAGTACCCCAACTCCACTGTCGCCGGGCTCAAGATCCAGCGCGACGCCAAGGACAGCAACAAGATCACGGTGACGCTGGCGCACGAGTACGACGAGCAGCACGCGTCGCTCAACCTGTACCTGACGTACTCGCCGTCCACGCCATTTGCGCTGATTCGCGAAGACCTCACTGGCCGCAACGACCGCGTCAAGGCGTTCTACGCGTCGCTGTGGGACGTCAAGGTGCTCCAGGGTGAGATTCGCTCCTTCAAGTCCAAGCACACGGTCGACCGCGCCTCGATTGCGCGCTTCTGCAAGGTCGTGGGCAACGACGCCGAGCCGTTTGTTGAAAAGGGCCAGGAGCGCCTTGCCGCGCCGCTCGACTACGCTATTGTCGCTGGTTGGCAGGCGGTCGTACAGCCGCTCTTTTCGGGCCTCGTCGACGGTGACCTGCTCAAGCTCGTGCACCTGTCCAACAACTTCAAGGTGCTTTCGCCTGGCTCGCTCGTGTACGCCGGCGACGCGATCGAGACCACCGCTGAGGTGGTGTCCATGACCAACTCGCCGACGGGCAAGCGCATTGCCGTCCGCGGCACGCTGACTCGTGCGAGCGACGGCGTTGCGCTCGTCGAGGTTACGTCGGCGTTTTTTGTCCGCGGCAGCTTTGACGACTTCCACCGCACGTTCGACAATGTCGCCGAGGAGCCGATCCAGCTCACGCTGCGCCGCGCCCAGGACTTGGCAGTGCTCGAGTCCAAGGATTACATCAAGTTCTCAGCCGAGAGTCCGATCCCGGTGGCGGTCGGTTCCACCTTGGTATTCCGGCTGCAGTCGCACATTGAGTACCAGAGCAACACCACGTTCGCCTCACTCCACACCACGGGCACGATCGAGCAGGTGCACATGGAGCAAGTGCACACGGTCGGCCACGTGGCGTTCGAGTGCGACCACCCTCTCCCTGCCCAGTCCTCTCCCGTGGTGGCGATGCTGCAGCGCCTGGGTGGCGTGACGGTCGAGCAACCGTGCCTCTTTGACGGCGCGGGCTACCTGGTCGAGAAGGGCTCGTTTGTCGCGCCATCGTCCAACAAGGCGTACGCGGCCGTCTCAGGCGACTTCAACCCCATCCACACCAACCCGATCATTGCCGATCTGGCGGGCCTGCCGGACACGATCACCCACGGCATGTACACGAGCGCCGTCACCCGCCGCTTTGTCGAGCTGTACGCGGCCGAGAACCAGCCGTCGCGCGTGCACTCGTTCTCGGTCGACTTTGTCGACATGTGCGTCCCCAACACGGAGCTCGAGACGACGCTGCGCCACATTGGCATGCAGAACGGTCGCAAGATCATTGAGGTGCTTACGTCAGCCAAAGCCGACGGCCGCGTCATTGTCAAAGGCACTGCCCAGGTCGCGCAGGCGTCGTCGTGCTTTGTATTTACCGGCCAGGGCTCACAAGAGGTGGGCATGGGCATGGAGCTCTATGCGTCGTCGCCCGTGGCGCGCGAGATTTGGGACCGCGCCGACGCGCACTTCCGCACCGAGTTTGGCTTTTCGATTCTCGAGATTGTGCGTACCAACCCCAAGAGCAAGACGGTGCACTTTGGCGGCAAGCGCGGTCGCAAGATCCGCGACAACTACATGACCATGACCTTTGACCAAGTGGACGGCGCCACCGGTAAAGTCACCACCAAGTCGCTCTTCCCGTCCATCACGGCCGAGACCGAGTCGTACACGTTCCAGGCCCCGCAAGGTTTGCTGTACGCCACGCAATTTACGCAGCCCGCGCTGACGCTGGTCGAGAAGGCGGCGTTTGCGGACATGGAGGCGCACGGCCTGATCCCGCCCGACTGCCCCTTTGCCGGCCACTCGCTCGGAGAGTACGCGGCGCTCGCGTCGGTGGCCGATGTGCTGCCCGTCGAGTCGCTCGTGGACATTGTGTTTTACCGCGGCATGACTATGCAGCACGCGGTGGTGCGCGCGGCCGATGGCTCGTCCAACTATGGCATGTGCGCCGTGAACCCGGCCCGCGTGCACAAGTTCTTCAAAGAGGACGACCTGGAGCAGATTGTGGGCCACGTGCGCACCGTCACGGGCAGCCTGCTCGAGATTGTAAACTACAACGTTGCCGGCTGGCAGTACGTGGTTGCCGGCGACCTCCAGGGCCTGATTGGCCTAACTCTGGTGCTCAACTCGGTCGCCAAGGGTGTCTTTGACCAAGCCAAACTTGAGGAACTTTTGCGCAACGCGGATCTGGCCACCATGAAGCTCGAGCGCGGCCACGCGACCATCCCGCTTGCTGGCATTGATGTGCCGTTCCACTCGTCGTTCCTGCTGACGGGCGTGACGCCGTTCCGCGAGTATCTGCAGCGCAAGGTCAAGGAGACGCACATTCACGCGCAGCGCCTCGAGGGCCGGTACATTCCCAACCTGACGGCCAAGCCGTTCCGCGTGACGCGCGAGTACATTGCCGCGGTTGCCAAGCAGACCAACTCGCCGGTCCTCAACAAGGTGCTCAAGAAGCTCCGCCTCGACACCCCCGAGCAAAAGCAGCAAGTGGCGCACACGCTGCTCATTGAGCTGCTCGCGTACCAGTTTGCGTCGGCCGTGCGCTGGATCGAGACCCAAGACGTGTTGCTCGCCGAGTACAAGGTCGAGCGCATCATTGAGGTTGGCCCGTCGGCGACGCTTGTTGGCATGGCCGAGCGCACGCTCAAGCTCAAGTACATTGCCTACGACGACGCGCTGACGTTCCGCCGCTCGGTGCTCAGCTACGCGCGCAACCACCAGGAGATTTACTACGAGTTCCAGGACGAGGCGGAGGCTCCTGCTGCCGCTGCTGCTCCCGCGGAAACCGGCTCGTATGTGGCCGCTGCGGCCCCTGCCCCCGCAGCAGTTCCCAGCAACGTTGGTGGTGGTGGCGGTGCCGCCGAGGACGTGCCCGACGCGCCCATCTCGTCGACGCTGCTGCTTGGCGCCATCATTGCGCAAAAGCTGAAAAAGTCGTTTGCCGAGCTGCCGCTAAGCAAGAGCATCAAGGACCTCGTGGGCGGCAAGTCGACCATGCAGAACGAGATTCTCGGTGACCTGCAAAAGGAGCTCGGCGCCATTCCCGAGCGCGCCGAGGAGGCGTCCCTCGAGGAGCTCGCGGCGCAGATCACGGTCCCCGGCCTCGGCAAGCACACGTCGGCGGTGATTGCCAAGCTGGTGGCGGCCAAGATGCCCGGCGGCTTCACCATGTCGCAGGTCAAGGACCACCTCAAGGCCACGTACGGGCTTGGTCCGCTCCGTGCCGACGCGCTCTTGCTGCTCGGCGCCACCATGGAGCCCGCCAACCGCCTGGCCAGCGAGGACGAGGCCAAGAAATGGCTCGCCACCGTGAGCGACGCGTACGCCAAGCAGGCCGGGATCCAATACCGCTCGTCGGGCGGTGCCGGCGGCAGCGGCAGCAGTGGCGGCGCGATGCCGGCCATGTCGGCCGCGCAGCTCAAGGCGCTCTTTGCGTCGCAGCAGCAGCTGTGGACCTCGCAGCTCAGCGCACTTGCCACAGCGCTTGACGTGGACTTGCACGCGTCGTCGGCGATTGTCAGCCAGCAGTCGGACGCGATTGAGGCGCTCCAGGGCCAGCTCGACCTGTGGATTGCCGAGCACGGCGACATTTACGCCTCGGGCATCCAGCCCATGTTTGACCCGCGCAAGGCCCGCCACTTTGATTCGGCCTGGAACTGGGTCCGCCAGCACGTCCTGAGCCTGTTCTTTGACATTATCTTTGGTCGCCTGCGCGAGGTGGACCGTGACATTATCGCCCAGTGCCTGCACGTCATGAACCGCGCCGACCCGCAGGTGATCGAGTACATGGAGTTTTGGCTCAAGAACCACCTGCCGTTCTTTGTCGACGTCAAGTCCGAGAACTACGCGCTCGTGCGCCGCCTCGGTAAGGAACTGGTGGCCAACTGCAAGGAGGTGCTCGCGGCCAACCCCGTGTACAAGTATGTGGACGTGCCGACGGGTCCGTCGACGGTCATGACGGCCGAGGGCAAGCTCGAGTACGCCGAGGTGCAGCGCGCCGGCATTCGCAAGATGGCGTCGTACGTGAGCAAGATGGAAAAGGAGGCGCACCTGCACATCAAGGAGCGCGCCGACTGCGACTGGACCGAGTCGACCGACAAGACGTCGGTGCTGTTCAAGGTCATGGCTCAGGTGGCCGACGAGGGTCTGTCGCTTGCGGGCAAGACGATGCTCATCACTGGCTGCGGCCGCGACTCGATCGGCGCCGCGGTACTCAAGGGCGCGCTCAGCGCCGGCGCCAAGGTCATTGTCACCACCAGCTCGTTCTCGCAAGCCACCACCCAGCACTACCGGTCGATCTTTGAGCAGCACGGCAGCCGCGGTAGCGGGCTGGTGATTGTGCCGTTCAATGCCGGCAGCCACACGGACACGCAGCGTTTGATCAAGTACATTTACGAGGAGCTGCAGTGGGACCTGGACTTTATTGTGCCGTTTGCCGCCATCAGCGAAAATGGCCGCGAGCTGACGGATATTGACTCAAAGTCCGAGCTTGCGCACCGCCTGATGCTCACGAACCTGCTGCGCATGCTGGGCCTGGTCGCGGCCGAGAAGCGCGCGCGCGACGTGACGACGCGTCCCGCGCACGTCCTGCTCCCGTTGTCGCCTAACCACGGCACCTTTGGCGGCGATGGCCTCTACGGCGAGTCCAAGATTGCGCTCGAGACGCTGCTCAACCGCTGGAGCTCTGAGTCCTGGGGCGAGTACCTGTGCGTGATTGGCACCGTGATTGGCTGGACGCGCGGCACAGGCCTGATGAGCTCCAACAACATGGTGTCGCAGGGCATTGAGGACCTTGGCGTCTACACGTTCTCGACGATCGAGATGGCCTTCAACCTCTTGTCGCTGATGCATCCGCGCATCACCAAGCTCAGCCAAGAAGAGTCGCTGTACGTGGACCTTGCCGGCCGCATGAACCGCCTCCCGCAGCTCAAGGAGCGGGTGGCCGAGCTGCGCGCCAAGCTCATGGGCACTTCCGAGCTGCGCCAAGCGGTCCTGCGCGACCAGAGCGTGGACAAGCGTGCGGTGGTGCCCGAGACGAAGCCGATCACGGTCACGCCGCGCGCCAACCTGACCTTCAACTACCCCGAGCTGCCCCAATACGACGCGCTGCACAAGGAGCTGGGCCATTTGCAGGGCATGGTGGACCTGGACCGCGTGGTGGTCATCACTGGGTTTGGCGAGGTTGGGCCCTACGGCAACTCGCGCACCCGCTGGGAAATGGAGGCGTCGGGCCAGCTGTCGCTGGAGGGCGCGATCGAGATGGCGTGGATGATGGGCTTGATCCGGTTCCACCGTGGCAGCCTCAACGGCCGGCCGTTCTCGGGCTGGGTCGACGCCGAGTCGGGCGCACCAGTCCACGACACGGAGGTCAAGGCCAAGTACGAGGAGCGCATTCTTCAGCACACGGGCATCCGGTTCATTGAGCCGGCGCTGTTTGAGGGCTACAACCCGGAGAAGAAGACGCTGCTGCAGGAAGTGGTGCTGAGCGAGGACCTCAAGCCGTTCGAGGCGTCCAAGGAGGAGGCCGAGCGCTTTTTGCTCGAGCACGGCGCCGACAAGTGCATCATTGAGGCGCTGCCGTCGGGCGAGCACCTGGTGACGCTCAAGAAGTCAGCCACGCTGTACATTCCCAAGGCGCTGCGGTTTGACCGCCTCGTAGCCGGCCAGATCCCGACTGGTTGGTCGGCCAAGCGCTACGGTATTCCCGAGGACATAGTCAACCAGGTGGACCCCATCACGCTGTACGTGCTGGTCAGCACCGTCGAGGCGCTGGTCAACTCGGGCATCACGGACCCGTACGAGTTTTACAAGTACGTCCACGTCACCGAGGTGGGCAACACGTCGGGCTCGGGCGTTGGCGGTATGATGGCCAACCGCAAGATTTTCCGCGAGCGGTTCCTTGACCAGCCCGTCCAGAACGACATTCTGCAAGAGTCGTTCATCAACACCATGGCCGCGTGGGTGAACCTGCTGCTGCTTTCGTCGAGTGGCCCGATCAAGACCCCTGTTGGCGCGTGTGCGACCGCCGTGGAGAGTGTGGAGATTGGCGTGGAGACGATCCAGTCAGGCAAGGCCAAGATCGTCATTGTCGGCGGGTATGCTTTTATATCTTTACCATTTACTTGACCCAGTTTTACTCACACCAATCATAAAAAAATAGATTCGACGACTTCCAGGAGGAGGGATCATACGAGTTTGCCAACATGAAGGCCACGTCCAGTGCCGACGCCGAGGCCGCCATGGGCCGGTCGCCGCGCGAAATGTGCCGTCCGGCCACGTCGACGCGCGGCGGATTCATGGAGTCGCAGGGCAGCGGCATCCAGATCCTGATGAGCGCGACGGTCGCGGTGGAGATGGGTGTTCCGATCTACGGCGTGGTGGCGATTTCCAACACGGCCACCGACAAGCAAGGCCGCAGTGTTCCGGCGCCGGGCCAGGGCATTCTCACGACGGCCCGCCAGCTGTCGTCGACGTACACGCCGCGGGCCATGGACATTCAGTACCGCAAGAAGCAGATTGAGCGCCACCTGCGCCAGATCTCGGACTGGATGGAGGACGAGGTGCAGGAGCTGATTGAGGAGGCGCAGGGCGTGCCCGCCGAGGAGCGCGACGCGTTTTTGGCCGAGCGCCGCGGCGCGCTCGAGCGCGATGCCCGCCGCCAGTCCAAGGCGGTGCTCAGCACCTGGGGCAACGATTTCTGGACCCGCGACCCGACGATTGCGCCGCTCCGAGGCGCGCTCGCGGTGTGGGGCCTCAACGTCGACGACATTGGCGTCACGTCGTTCCATGGGACCGGCACCAAGGCCAACGATTTCAACGAGTCGGAGGTGATTCACCGCCAGTTTGAGCACCTCGGTCGGTCCAAGGGCAACCCGGTCCCCGCCATCTTCCAAAAGTACCTGACGGGCCATCCGAAGGGCGCGGCCGCCGCGTGGATGCTCAACGGCGTCCTGCAGGTGCTCGCCACGGGCGTGGTCCCGGGCAACCGCAACGCCGACAACATTGACCCCAAGTTGCGCCAGTTTACGCACATTTTGTACCCATCAGTGTCGATGAGGACGGACGGCGTCAAGGCGGCGCTTCTCAAGTCGTTTGGGTTTGGCCAAGTGGGCGGCGAGCTGCTTGTGCTGCACCCGCACTTTGTTTTGGCCACGCTGTCCGAGGCGCAGTACGGCGAGTACAGCGGCAAGCGCGACAAGCGCCACGCCAAGGCGTACCGGTACTGGCACGACACTCTCACGGGCGCGTGCGATTTCGTGCAGGTCAAGCACGCCGCGCCGTACACGGCCACGCAGGAGAGCCGCGTGTACCTCGACCCGACCGCGCGCGCCGCCTGGGACCCCAAGTCCCAGCAGTACAACTTTGACACGCTCGACAAGCCGGTAGTTGTCAGCGCCGCCGCCCAGGAGCAGCAGCAGTGGCTGCAGGAGGCGCTGACGTCGTCGACCGCCCAGAGCACGGCAACCCAGCAGCAGTCGCGCGGCGTTGGCGTCGACATTGAGCTGGTGTCGGTGTTTGCCGACCTGGACGCCAAGCGCACGTTCATTGAGCGCAACTTTACCGCCGCCGAGACCGCGTACTGCCTGGCGCGTCCCGACCCGGCCGCGTCGTTTGCCGGCCGCTGGGCCGCCAAAGAGGCCGTGGTCAAGGCCCTGTCGTCGGTGGACGCGACCAAGGCCCTGACCAAGGGCGCTGGTGCCCCGCTGATTGAGATCGAGGTACTGCCCAACTCGGCATCGGGCGTGCCGGAGGTGACGCTGCACGGTGCCGCCAAGGAGGCCGGCGCGCTCGTGGGCGTGGCCAGTGTCAAGGTCACCATTTCGCACTCGGGCGAGTATGCTGCTGCCGTTTGCAATGCCTTTTGATTTTTGAATTGAATGTACATATTTTTGTGAAAAAAAAAATATATATATTCTATTTCGCAGACAATGGGACGCGAGGGTACAAGGAGGAAGGACAAGGTGGTAGGAGGGCAGAAAAGAAAAAAGAAAAGCGACACCCTCACTTGTAAACGCTAGCGCACTTCGCGCAGCTTGACGGCAATTAGGGATCCGACGACGCACAGCAGCAACACGTCGATCCCCACGAGCACGAGCACGTCCCGCGCGTAAGACCCGGACTCGTATCCGAAAATGGAAGTCAAGATGGTCTGGCCCGAGACCGCGACCTTGATGCCCGAGAAAGAGTCACGCACCGTCAAAGTCTCGCACTCGTTGACGGCCAGCGCCTCGGTCGACCACCTAAAGTACGAGAGCCACTGCAGGAACCGCAGCCCGGACGGAATTGCGTTTGCGTTGATGAGCACGCCGCCAAACAGCATGAAGAACAGTGTCGAGATGGCCGATGCCAAGTTGGCCAGGGCTGTGTCCCACAGCAGCACGCCCGTGGCCATGGCAAACAGCGCCGAGATGGCCGAAAAGAGCACCAGCACCAGCAAGTACTTGGCAAAGTTGAGCAGAATGGGTTGGAAGCCGATCATGAAGTAGATGATGGACGACATGATGATAGTTGGAACCTTTTCATATATATATATATATATATATATATATATATATTGGGTGAGATTGCTGCTGTTTGGCACGGGTAAAAAAAGAACATAACGTACAATGCGCAGCGGGAACAGGTCCAGGAGCATTTTGGAAATAAAGTACGCCGACGGCTTGTAGCTCGCGTTTCCGCGCTCCCGCATAAACAACAATCGCTCGTCCGCAATGCCGCCCAGAGCCGACAAGGATGCAAACGCAATGAGCGACTGCACGAAAAACACGGACCCGAGGCGGTTCTGCAGGCCGGCAATGGTCATTGGGCTCTGGAAGTAGATCCCGCCAATGAATACGCCAAGGACCACCGCGAGCACATTGTGGCCAATCAATAGCCGCGGGTTGCGCACCAAGCATCGGGCATTCCGCCCCAGCAGGCACATGACCTGCGTCAAGTACGCGGTGCGGTAGGTGCCGGAACTGGCAATCACCACGGCTGCTTGCTGCTTGACAATGGTGGCCTGGCCCGACGTGTCCGAGAGCGTGGACGACGATTGTTCCGCCGCTGTGCGCTTGCCTGCCACGCCGACCGAGGTGAGTGACGAGCGCTCTTGCATTTCGTGGTGGTCAAGGAGAGCGCGCATACGGCGGTCCTCTGAGTCGCCAGCGGGTGACTGCGGAGCTGGCTCGGGACTGCCATCACCACCACCACCAGGGGCGGCAGCATCCCAGCCGGGAACGGTCCACACCATGGTGTTGCCGCGGCGGATCGTGGCAGTCGGACTCGATGGGGGCTCCATCTGATGTATCGACGGGCTGTCGGGCACTGGGAAGGTCAGATCGTCGGACAAGGCGCGTGTGCGCGAGGTGCGCTTGGCGCGGGACACGGCCGCGGCCATGACTTGCTCGCGCTCCGCCTCTGGCATGGGCGGCGTGTTCTCGTCAATCGCCACGTCCAGCAAGTGGTCGGCGACATTGTAGTCTGGTGGGCACGGGCGGCCGCCTCGTGTGAAGTAGTCCTTGGCATCGGCGGCAGGGCCGTGGTACAACACAGAGCCGCGTGCGAGCAGCAGAATCTGGTCAAAAAGCGCGTACATGTCTGATCGCGGCTGGTGGATCGTGCACACGATTGTCTTCGACTGGCGCCGCGCAAGCTGAGAAAGAGTCTCGAGCAGCTTGTGCGCGTTATACGAATCCAAACCGGATGAGGGTTCGTCTATTTAATTCTCTTTGTCATTACGAATGAAAAATGTCATATAAAAAAAAAACTGTGTGCGTACCAAGGAACAAGATCGAAGGCTGCGTCACGAGCTCGGTGGCAATCGACACGCGCCGCTTCTCGCCGCCGCTAATGCCACGGAAGTGGCCAGCACCCCCGATGCGCGTCGCGCGAATGTGCTCAATGTTGAGGTCCTTGAGCACCGCGTCAATCACTCGCTGGCGCTCCGAGTTGCTCATAGCTTCTGGCAGACGCGTTTGCGCCACAAACCAAAGTGTCTCCTCGACCGTCAGCCATGGCAGCAGCACGTCCTCTTGGTCTACGTAGCCAATGGCGTGGCGGAATCCCTTGTGGCCAAATTTGATCGGGGTGCCGTCAAGGTCAAAATCGGCATCGATGGTGCCGCGCTTGGGCTTGTGCGCGGCAATGTCGAGGAAGGACGACTTGCCAGCACCAGAGGGGCCCATCACTGCCGTCAGTGTTCCCACAGGGAAGGTCGCAGCGACGTTGGAGAGAATGGACTTTTCGCCAACAACGTAGGTCAGCGACTTGACCTGGTAGGTCATGCCCGGCGCAGGTGGCGGGACGGGCACGCGGAGGAAAGAGTCGCGCTGGCGCTTCCCGATAAAGAGTGCAGTAAGGAGGCCCAACAGCATCACGCCAACAATCGCCATGCCCGAGATCTCCGCGGTGGTGAACCCCGAGAGAAGCGACTGGGGACCATTGAAGTTCAGCGGCGCATCCCGCTGGTAGGCGCACTGACCCATGAGGCAGTTTTGGAGCTGGACGCCGTTCGGGACGAGAGCGTCGAGACCGCCCCCGAGCTTGAAGACACAGCCACTGCCGCCCGTCCAGGTGCGCACAGCGTTGCCGTTGATCGTGGATTCCGAGACGGCGGCGATCGAGGTGTTGCCAGTCGCAGCCGACGAGGTGGCGCTCAGCGGGCACGTCAGTTTGAATGGGCCAGGGAGCGACTGGAGTGCTCCTGCCACGTTAAGTGTGCCGGTACCTATTGTTAATGTTGGTCAATATGCTGTACATTCCTAGCATAAAAGGATCCAATACAACGTACCGCACATCTCCACCCTGGAGCTCACGCACTTGCACTCAATCTGCGGGCAAGTCCACACATCGGATGCGGGGGCACTGCCGTCGGCGGCCGCGGGCTGGATGGACGAGGTGCACTGCGAGTACTTGCAGGTGAACTGGAGCACCTTCTTGTACCAAATGGCGGCGACGCCCGAGGCCGAGTCGAGCGATCGCGACAGCGTGGCCTCCATCAGGTCCGGAAACACGCCCACGATTTCCTGCGACGTGACGCGGCAAGCCATGTGGTGCTGACTGTTGGAGTACAGGCGTGGGGTGCGGTTGCACACGCGCGGCACGCCGTCGACGCGCACCGAGGGGTCGACGTTGTTGGTGGACTGGCAGGCGGCGTCGGTGTAGCAGGCGTTGCAGTTGATGCCGGCAAAGCCCGTGTCGCACTGGCACTCGCTGCGATCTGGGCGAGCGCCTCGGAGGGTCGTGGGCACGTTGGTCGAGTTGCAGGCAGCGAGGCCGCAGTCCTGCCCTGCAAACCCTTCGGGGCAGACGCACGAAGCGCCCTTGCATTCGCCTATATGCCGATTTTATGAGTTAATTTTCAAGTCATTGTCAAAATGAAGGAATGAAAAGACTGATTACCATAGTTGAGGCAGCCCTGGTTCTGGCAGGTAAAGCAGGTCGGGCACACGGGGCAGGTGTTGTTGTTGCCGCCGGGAAAGATGGGCGTAACGGTGGCGGCGGCGGTAGGCGCTCGCGACAATGTGGTTGAGGTTGTGCTCATCGTCGTCGCACTGTCTTTCTCGTTATTTGAGGGCGAGCTGTTTCTTTGGGCGCGGCGTGTCTCTGATAAAAAAAAAATTATTGGGACCCAGTATACTCGCTTGGCGAAAATTCAAAGAAGTTTGCGCGACCGCAACCCGATTTTTTTTGGAGTCGAAGGCTGTGGCGTCCAGGTTTGAGCGACCAGCACACGTGCTGTCCAGAAATCCTCGGTAAATTTTGTAGTCTTCCATAGCAAAAAAAATGGACCACCAGTACCCACAACAGCAGCCATGGAGAGGCGGAAGCAGCGGGCGCGGCGGCCGTGGTCGCGGCGGACCTTACTCGTCGTCGTCTTCTTCCGGCTCTAATCGGCCGCAGTACCACCAGCAGCAGCAGCAACACAACAATAACGGCTTCTCGGGCTACGGCAACGGCAGCGGCCGCGGGTCCTTTCGTGGGCGTGTCCAATCGCGCGGCGGCGGCAGCAATTACAACAATTACAATGCCCGTGGCGGTAGTGGTGGTGGTGGCGGTGGTCGTGGGCGTGGCAACAGCCGAGGCACCATGGGCTTCCCGGGCGGCCACAACCCACGGGACTACTGCGGAGCCGAGGTGTCGACCGACCCGGCGCACTCATTCCAGCCGTACCCGACTATCCCTCCCGACGAGTTTGGTCCGCGCTACGTGCGCATGAACGCGGCCACCCCGAACCTGGCCGAGCCGCGGCTGCCGCTGGTGATTCCGGAGCTGCGCATGGCCGACAACGAGTGGGGGGACGCGCGCTTGGACGACCCGGCCTCAATTCCGCCTGTCCCGATTGTTGGATGGGTGCCCATCAACTTGACCAACCCGGGCGCGCGCTGGGCTGACGCCGAGGTGCACGCCACGGGTTTGATGCCGCTGCGCCGTTCTGCAGTCGTGGACCCTGAATCGACGTGGACCGATGCCATGGATGAGAAACCCGCTCGCGACGCTGCCGGCTTGTTCCCCATGACCACCTTGCCCCCTCCGCCGTTCCTGCCGCCGCCTTTGCCCATGCAGCAACAACGGCAACAACAACTGCCACAACTGCACTCGCAGCCTCAATCGACCCCTATGGCGGCAACTGGAATGGACACGATGGCGCACTTGGCAACCGCTAACGCGGGCAATACCAGTGCTGCAGCCCAGCTCCTCGCGCTTCTGGCAGACCCTGCTGCCGCCGCCGCCGCCTTACTCGCCATGCAGGCCAAAGGCGGGTTCGCATTCCCAGCGAAGGCCGTAGCGCATCCCAATGCATTTGGTCTCGCGCACCAATCGCAGTCGTCATCAGCAGCCCAGCCATCGTCGGCGCTCAAGCGTCCAGCATCGGGCGAGTTGGAAGTAGATGGCGCGCCGCCACCCAAGCAGTCTCGCACACACGGGCCTGACTGGTCGGGCCGGTCATGATCTGTTATGCGTGTGGTTGTGGTTCGAAATCAGTGCAACCATTTGAATTTCATCGTTCTTCTCTCCGTCTATGATCCACGCCGCCGCCTTATTTCTCGTATACGGACTGAATTGAATGCGGCGCAGTCCCCGCCCAAAAAAATCCCTGAGCGGCCTGGCCGTGGACCTTGATCCATTCGTCTGCCAATGTGGCGTTCATGAGTTGGTGCCGGGCTTTATTTGTAGAACTTTCCATCGCATGGCTATGGTTTTTTTTGGCGCACAGGAAACTCCCTGCGTCTCTTGGATCTTCAGGGCCAATGCGGGCGTGTGGGCGTATAAAGAGGACAGTGCGCGCTCGCCCCTGTTCTCTATAAACCTGTCCTCACCCCTGCCAACTCGCGCAACTCACAACACAACTTTCAACAGCCGGACTGTTGGATCCCACTTGTACATTTCCACACACTCCACACTCGTGCACCCACCAAATACCCCCACCTACCCAATTACTTCACAATGGTCAAGTCCACTCTCTTCATTCTCTCCGCGATCGCCGCCATGTCGGCGGCGGTAGCCATTCCCGCGCCTCTCCACCCTGGCGGTGACCACGACTCGGTGCGGGCCTCCAGCGACGGCGCCGTTGCCGTCGAGTCGTCGTCGCCTTCGTACGGCGGCTCCTCCGGCGAAAAACCCAAGGTCCCAAGTCCCACTGTCCCCTGCTCGACGTCTGGCGGCGGCGCCAAGGAAAAGCCCACTGGCGCTCCCCCCGGCAAGAAGGAAGGCGGCTCCGAGGGCGGCAACAAGAAGGAAGGCGGCTCCGAGGGCGGCGAGAAGAAGGAAGGCGGCTCCGAGGGCGGCAACAAGAAGGAAGGCGGCTCCGAGGGCGGCAACAAGAAGGAAGGCGGCTCCGAGGGCGGCAAAAAGGAAGGCGGCGAGAAGAAGGAAGATAGTTCCGAGCCTCCCTGCCCGACCAACGGCTCCGAGGACGGCAAGAAGGAAGGTGGCGAGAAGAAGGAAGGCGGCGCCGAGGGCGGCAAAAAGGAAGGCGGCGAGAAGAAGGAAGGCGGCGCGGAAGGAGGATCCCCGACCCCGTGCCCGACCTCGGGTGGCGAAGGCGCCGAAAAGAAGAACGAGCCGGTCCCAACCACCGCCGCTGACGAATCGCCGGCCGAAGGGGGCGGCGAGCCCAAGACCTCGGCCGCGGCCGAAGGCGGATCGTACCCAACCATTGCGCCCGCCGAAGTGACTCCCGCTGCCGCTCCTTCTGCGGCCGCCACGCCTGCCGCCGCCGCCGCCACTGACAAGGGCAGTCTCAAGCAAGCGTCTTCTGCCGTGCACACTGCGATCGACAAGTCCTTTGCGATTGCTCTGGTTGCCGGCATTGGCATGATCCTCATCTAATAAAATCACCCTCCTATTCGTTTGAAGGAATACAAAAATTTGAGTGCCAAATATATATGTATTGGTCGCACCAGCTCCGCTCACAGGCAGCAGCACGGACCACCAACGAATCATCAACAAAAAAAACAAGCTCACTCTTTCCGGACATAGGCGCGACGGAACTTGCCGTCAATGCCCGTGAGGTAGTACGTGCCGTCCCACATGCCCTCCTTGACGTCGCCGGTGGGAGTGTAGTCGGTGGCATTGTGCTCCTTCTCGCGAAGCTCCATGTTGTGCTCAAAGACGACGGGCGACAGGACGGTCCGTGCGGCCAGACGATCGAGCAGCTGCACCGTGCTGGCAATGGGTGCCACAGGGCCGGCAACTCGGAACGAGAACATGGACGACGCCAGACCCGAGCCGTACGAGAACATGAGCACGCGCTTGCCAATCTATTATATCTCAACGCGTTAGTTACGTATAAAAAGAAATGGGTAAAAAAAGGGTACAAACCAAATCACTCTCGGGGACAACCGACAGGAGCGAGAGCAGCGAACCGTACAGCGACGCGCAGTACATGTTGCCAATGAGCTTGCAGGTCAAGAGCGACGGCTCGGTGCGCGAGGCAAAGTGGTCGTTGCCCATCTTCATGAACGCGCGCTCCACGTCCTTGTCAAAGTACGAGTCGGCGAGCTTGGTGGCCAGCAGCTCCTTGGGGATAGAGGCAAACTGCGGCGCGTCCGGGAACCGCAAAAAGTCGTTGAGGAACAGGCGGCCGTGCGCCTTTTGCACGATCTTGGCGTAGGGCGAGTGCATGACCACGTAGTCAGCGACCGACGTGAGCGGGGCCGCGGGGGTGCCTTCTGGCTGCTGGGCGGCCAGCTTGCTGGCGTACGCCTCGTAGCACTTGTCGACGGCGCGCATGTAGCACACGACCGACTCGGGCCCGTCCACCACCGGGTACTCGGACGACAGGTTGGGCTTGTAGAAATCGTACACGTTCTCCATGTGCGTGCCGCGGAGGCCGCGCTCCATGACCAGCGGCGCGTTCGGGCCCACCAGCATGGCCACGGCGCCGACGCCCGACGTGGGCCGCGCCGAACCCGACGCGTAAATGGCAATGTCGGCCGCGACCACAATCGCGTACCGGCCGTCCCAGTACGACGACTCGATCCACTGCACCGCGTTGAACAGCGCCGAGGTCCCACCGTAGCACGCGTTGGTGGTAGCAATGCCCTCGATCTGCGTGTTGCCGTGCGACGCAAACAGGTCCATCAGGTGCGTCTTCACCGACTTGGACTTGTCAATGATCGTCTCGGTGCCCACCTCGAGCCGCCCCACGTCCTGGTACGAGATCTTGTACTTGTCCATCAGGTTGCGCACCACCGTCAGCGAAATCGAGTTGATGTCCTCGCGGTCGTCCACAAACGCCATCTGCGTCTGGCCGAGGCCAATCGTGTACTTGCCTGCCGACACGCCATCGTGTTTTTCTGTTTTATTAGGTTGTTAGAAATACTTTTGATAAGGGATGCGCGTCCTGCAAGCGCACGCCACTCTTGCCCGAATCGTTCAACATCCACATTCCGTGCGCGCAGTGACGACACGACGATTCAGTGAGGGATAATTTCTACGAACCAAGCTCGGACTGCTCAATGCACTATTGCGTTTATATAAAAATTAGATCAGTCTCAGTCTTTTTTGAAGGTCCACAACAATCAACAGTAAAAAATAAGGTTGCTACGGACGCGGCGGGGGAAGTAGATATCCATGCCGAGCACACCCACGTCGGTCGGGTAGTGCGACAGGTGGCCGTTGGCGGCGCCGTGGCGGAGGGGAGCGGCGGCGATCGAAGGAGTCGAGAGCATGGTGGTGGTCGTCGTGGTGGCAGCTATTGTGTTGTTCGTGAAGGGACGAAGAAAGAGGACGAATCAAGTCAGTCTAGTCAGTCAAGAGTTTGGTTTGGCGAATGCTGTGTTGAAAGAGTGAAAGGGCAACAGAAGGTACGTGGTGCGTAAAAATTGCTGCAGTGATGTCTTTTTTTGGTTTGTTCGCGCTTCACGACGAAGTCAAAGCGCCAAAGTAAAAAAAAAAAAACAACACGTGCTGGCCGGCCAGCAGGTGCAGGTAAAGAATCCCGCAACTGCGGCGCCGCCCCAGGCTTATCATGCATGCGATCAAGCCGAAAGAAATATTTGAATTATCACCGTACCGCCGGATTCTTGGGGAATGGGGCTCATGTTGGAAATATATTGATCTTGTCTGGGAATACTTAACGTACCCAGTCAAGTCTGCAAGTCGGGCCCTGTATATAAACGAGCGACCTTGATGGGCAATGGGCAGGGGCAGGGGGCTCCCCAAAGAGCAGCCTTGGACCCGCAGCAAATTGTGTGCACCGATCAAAAGAAGGGGGAAAGGAGCCAGAATTTGTATTAATATTTACACTACGACGCGGGAGCTTGATCTAACGATCCACTACTGGAATCATCGCCTGCCGTTGTCGGCCCAACCCGGTGAAAGTACGCCGACTGAATGGTCCGAATCACCGAGTCCTTTTTGATTGGCTTGGCAATGAAATCGTTCATTCTGTGTATTGCATCGTGGATCAGTACGAGAAATACAAAAAAGAGCAAATATGAAAGGGCACATACCCAGCCTCCAGGCACTGCTCACGCTCTTCTGGGAGCGCAGATGCAGTCATGGCGCACACCCATTGCATGGTTTCCGGGACCATCGTGCCTTCGGGGCTCTGTCGGCGCTCTGCTTCGCGCCGCCGGAGTCGCCGGGTCGCCTCAAGTCCATCCTGTTTAGGTTCACGACGAAATGAGCTGCCATACCAAATCAAAAAGCTAAAAGACAGAGAACATACCAGCACGGGCATCGACACGTCCATCATCACGATATCAAATTCCTCGTGTCCCAGGAGATCCAGAGCCTCTTGGCCATTGATCGCGGTCGTCACTTTGCCCTTGAGGCCAATCGACGCAATCACGCGCTGTGCCACCTTGCAGTTGATGGGATTGTCGTCTGTTCCATCGCATTAAATTTTAGTGAACCAAAGATTTAAAAAAATAAAAAGAAGAACGCACCAACAACCAGCACCGACTGGTGCAGCCACTGAGGCGCGACCGGCTCGGGCGTCCCCGCATCCAGCTCATTCACCAATTCCAGCCCGGCAAATGGATCCGGCACCGAGGTGGCCGGCGGGGTCATCAGCGGCAAGTTGGCCGAGTCGCGGCGGAACCGCGCGGCACGAGCCAGTGCGCGCTGCAGCGCATTGAACTTGACGGGTTTGCGCACGACAAAGTCCGCCACGAGCCCTGCTGGTGCCGGAGCGCGCGCGCCGCCGCGTGGGAGGATGGTGATAGCGATGGGTGGGGCCGCGACGGCAATCACGGGCGCCACGTCGCGCAAGCCCAGCATCTGGCGCGCCATGTCGGCACACGGGTTGAGGCCCGCCTCGTGTGGAATCACAAACAGGAACACGTACACTGCGCCGGGCGCCGAAATGTGTGCGAGCCGTTGCACGGATCCAAGCGCGTCCACGGCAGTGTTGTGTGGCCAGCAATTGGCGCCCATGGCGCTCACCATACTCGACAGCGCATACTTAGTGGACATGACGCACCCCGACGTGACCATCAGGACTGTCATTTTGGACAGCGGCCCATCAGTGGCTGGCTGCTCAGCCGGGATCGCACCGCCTGTAAACGAGCGCAAGGACGAACCACCCGCGGAAATCTGCACCACAGGCCGCGGAATTGAGGGCGGAGCCAGCATCCCCGCCAGCTCCTCGAGTAAAATTGGGCGGCGCAACCCACAGAAGCGAGGCGCGCCCGACCGGTGACCGCTGCCAGCAGCGCCTTGGATGGGCAGGGCCACTGTGAACACGGAACCAACGCCTGGCGCTGACTGCACCAGGATCTTGCCATGATGAAGCTCGACCAATTTCGACGAGATGGCGAGCCCGAGGCCCGTGCCGTGCGTGCGGCCAGCGGTCGCCGCATCCTGCATGAACCGCTCAAACAGTTTTTGCATCACAGCGCCGCCAATGCCGCACCCGGTGTCAACGACTGTAAAGTACAGGTACGAGATGTCAGCGCGAGCAGAGAGCGGGTCGGGGGAATTGGAAAACCCGCCCAAGCTGGTCATTGGCACTGGCGCGCGGAACGAGGGCGAGCCCGTGGGAGCTGCTTGCGCCCTATGCTTGTTGGACGAGTCCGTTGACTGGGACTTTGAGCGTGAACTCGAGATGCGAGTGGAGCCGCGCAGTGACCGCACCATTCCTGGGCGTTGAACGTACGCGCCGCGTCCACGGTCCGACCCGCTTGTTCTGGATGCTGTCGACAAGAGCGGCGCCTGCGCCGAGTCTACAACATCGTCCTCGGAAATCGAGTGGCGTGGTGGAGACAACATTTCGAATCCAACGGCCGGAGGGACATCGAGGTGGGCTCGCAGCGTATTGGCGGGCATCGCTATTGTCGGGAGGTGGGGCTTGGTCGACAGGATCCCATTGTCATGTGCCACTGGCCAGCCTCCAGAGGTCAGTACTAATTTTCCAACAACCAAACGAAAAAAAAAAAAAAAGGTCTAAAATACCCGGATGTTCGTCATCCAGTTTCTCGTTCGTGAAAAACAGCTGCGGGTTCACGTCGCCTGTCACGATACCCTGTGTAAAGTCGATGCAGCGCTTGTTGGCCAAGAGCGCCTCGTTGGGCAAAATGATCGGGTCAAAGCTGACGGCCACGTAAATCTCGCCGTGCTCGGTGAACTTGGCCGCGTTCGAAACGAGGTTGGCGAGGATCTGCGTCAGGCGCGTGCGGTCGCCCATGAACGTTTCGGGCATGTCGGCGGCGATGAAATAGTTGAGAGCCACGTCCAGGTGCTCGATCCGCTTGGCAACCAGGTCCATGCACGTTTCGACGCATGTGCGGACCGAAAACGGCTCGGACGCAAGGGTCAGCGACCCTTGGTGCTCCAGCTTGGCGAGATCCAGGATGTTGTTGATGAGATTGAGCAAAATGTGCGAGGACATGCGCACCGTGTCGAGCGCATCCCGCATGTCGGCCGTCAAATGTGCGTCTTCGAGCAGGACGTCGACAAATCCGATGATGGCGTTCATTGCTATTTTTTTTAAATATATTTTTGAGGAAAAAGTCAGTTCACGGAAGAAGATATGGAATATGAAAGGGCCGTACGTGTGCGCAGCTCGTGCGATGTCATGGCGACAAAGCTCATGACTTCGCGGACGTGTTCCTTGGCGGCGTGGAGGTCTTCGATGATGGTGTCGCGCTCGCGCTCGACCCGTACGACCTGAGCCTCGAGGTTCCGGGCTTCTTGCTCGCACTCGATCCGGTTGATGGCCATCTGAAGCTGAACGAATGCGTCCGAATAGAGTTGAAGCTCTGGGGTGGGCAAATGGAGCGCCGCGTCGTTCGCGGCACCAAAGACGAAGAAGCCAGCGCCAGCATCGCCCAAGTCGATGCGGTACGCCAGGCCAGAGCTGTAACGAGCGCAGCCAAGGAGGTAGCAAATGTCGATGGTCGAAAGCTTGACGACTTGCTTTTGCGAGTTGAGGATGGTTCTTTTTATTTATGATGGTCAAGATCAGTCGATCGAGCAGCACACACAGAGTACAAAAAAAAAGGGTACACGGACGAGACGGTCGACTGGTTGGGCCAAAGGTGATACCCCTGAAAAGCTTGCCCTGCCACCGGTACAGCGCGGCTGGAGGCTCCCGCGTGATACTCGGCGACGCACCAGAGCAAGGACGGATCGCCACTGGCAGAAGCAGTCGCTGCCAAGGTAAATTGCGGCGACTCTTCCGTCCGCGGAGTACCCAGCGGTTGAAACGCCTGGTTCACCTTGCTCGGCGGCATAAACACCATGACCGAGCTCATGTTGGGGATCAGCAACAAGAGTTCTGCTGCCGCCAGGTTCAGAGCCTCCGGAATGGGCGTATCGCAAGAAAATTTTCCAATGAAGGTGCGAAGCTGTCCGAGTGATTTTGTTGAATAGGGCCAACGAAACTAGAGAAAGGCTGGAATTAAGTACCCGCTCATTCCAGTCGCCCTCAACAGCCCTGCGCTGATCGCGTCGAACCAAAAGGCCAAGTTCCTCCTCCAGCCGCAGCACGCGTGCAGGGTAGCTGAGGAGTTTAGGCGTTATATGACCAAGGGCGGCCGCAGTTGCAACCGAGACGAGCCCACTAAGAAAGAACAAAAAAAAAAAGAAATTACAAAAAGGGATTAGGAGCAAGTGTGAGAATTCGGGACCTCCGTTCACATAAGGGATCATCCCTGCCCTGCTCTGGCACGCTTTGCCTTCCGCAAGAAAAATGCAATTGATATTGATACGAACGTGAGAGCCTTGACGGCAATCAAGAGCGGTGGCGAGTGCGACGTTGGATTGAAAACGTGCAGCAAATGGGTGAATCCACTGCATAGGGAGAAATTCGCGTGAGTGGGAAGCACTATATGAGGAGCAGCAGTTGCCAAGTACCAGCAGACGATAAATAAACAAAAGAGGCCGAGAATCCACGTCAGCGGGAACCGCGATGAGAGCTGGCGCTGAAAGTACCACAACATGATGGGAATGGCCAGGTACGCGGTGGCCGTGGCAAGATCGGAGATATTCTCAATCAGGTGGAGGTCCGAGCGCTCAAGGATGGGCCGCACCGGGCTTTCTGAGGCAGCAAGAAGAGGTGCTGTAGATGCAGCTGGGCCAGTGCGGAAATTGATGTGGGTCACGGCGCCCGAAGCCGGCACCACGGCAGCAGCGACCGTGCATGCCAGGAAATAGCAAAGCATGCAAGAATAGGAGTGCAAGGAGGACGCGAGAGAAGTGTGCGACAGGCTGGCCATGACCTCCCTCTGAAAACAAAAAATGAAGGACGAAGAAAGTCTTCTTGTTTTGATTCGTTGAGAATAAATGCTGCCAGAAAAAAGTGCGGCGAGTGGGAGCAGTGCGAGGCCGTGTATAAGGAAATGGGTGTATGTGAATCGGGCGCGGATTCCCGAGAGAAAGAGGTGGGAAAGCCTGCAGGCTGCAGCAAATATGCAATGTTATCTTTTGTGAGGAAGAAAAAAGTGAAAGAGAAAGAGTTCTCGACCAGATGGTCCGCCTTTGCCCGATCGGCTGCCTTCGGTTATTGCTTTTCGCATGACCCTTCCATTCCTTTTCATCCCTACCAAGCCGGGACACTGTTACCACGTGTGTATTGTAATTACGCGACCACCCCCTTCTTGATCACCTCTGCCAACACCTTGGCGCCCTTGGCCCCGCCCGCCTCAATATTGGCGACCGACTTGGCCAGCAATGGCACCACGGTGGCCCGCGTCGCCTCCGCCTCGGCCAGCGCCAGGGCCACAAACGCGCCGTCGGCGCCGACCGCCAGACTCGTGATGGTCGCGTCGCCGGCCTCGGACACGATGGTTGCCGCTACGAGGGCGGCTGCCGCCTTGATCTCGGCCGCGACCGCCGCATGGCCCGCGGCCGTGTATCCCTCGCGACGCAGCACCGGTGCGTCGACCTCCTCTTCCTCCGTGGCGGTGGTGGCACTCTCTGCTGCAGCAGAAGAGGCAGCAGCAGAAGAGGCAGCGCGCTTGGCCTGGTTGCGTTCCCAGTTGGACGCGTACTGCACCAGCGACTTGAGGTGACGGAGAAGGGTCGCGTCGCGGTCGCCCTCGCGCAGCGCGCGGGCCACGGGCTCGACCAGGTGGGTGCGGGTCGCGTCGTCGACGCGCACGCGGACAATGATCTCGGTGGCGAGAACGCCGAGCTCCGGGTCGTGCAGCCAGTCCAAGAGGTACGGCTCGACGGCGGTGACGAGCGCGGGCGACAGCGCGTCCAGCACCTCGGTGTGCTTCTTCCACGCATCCTTTTTACCGGCCTGCACCAGCTGGTCGAGGACCACGGGCGCAAAGTGGCGCGGCGATGCGCCTACCAACGCAAACAGCACCACTTTGCGGAGGTACTTTGACTCGGGTTCCGCGAGCTTGTTGAGCGCGAGCTCCTTGACGATCGACGTGGCCGTGAGCTTGGTGTCGTCGCACGACAGCAAAAACTCGAGCAGCACCCAGTGGCCGTACTCCTCGTTGGCGATCTTCATCACATAGTCCTTGAATGCCTTGGCAATGGTCTTGCGGTCCTTGGCGGTGGCGTCGGCCAGCGCCCGGATCGTGAGCTGCGCGCCCTCGCGCGTGTGCAGAATCGCCACCAGCTCCGGGTGCAGCGACTCGTACAGCTCGGCCCGCTGCGACTCGGACGCCAGCGACAGGTAGTCGAGCGCCGCCCGCTGGATCAGCGTCAGATCGCCCAGAATGCCCTTGTCGACCGCGGGACGGATCACCGTCATCAGGTTGTGCAGCACCTGCTTCTTTTCGACCTGGCCAGACTCGATCAGCTTTGCGAGCGACTCCTCGGTCTTGAAGGTGCAGAACCGCGGGTGGTACAGCTCTTGCAGCATGTGGTACCGCTCTTTACTGTTGCAGTAGTCGGTGTAGATGGACTCAAGCACGTAGCCGGCAATGAGGTGCTTGATGTTCTTTGGCACGGCACCCTTGAACTCGGCGATGATGGAGGAGCGGACGGCGGACCTTTTATTGTTTTTTTTTTTTTGAGTGAGTTTTGCCAAGTACTGGAAACAAAAAGGTACGTACGTGTACTTGAGGAAGCGCAGGGTAATGAACCGACCATACATGGACCGGGCCAGCTCCAAAAAGGTACCCTTGAGCTCGGTGGCAATGGCCAAGCGCTGGGCCTCGTTGCCGTACTTCACCATACACTGCACGATCCGCGACGCGTCGTGCTTGAAAATCAGATCGCGCACGTTGCCCTTGACGGCGGGCATCATGGTAGTCATGAGCTCGGCGCGTTCCGCGTCGGGGAGGTCCGACCGGCGCAGACGCTCCCACTGTTTCTTGAGCGCCTGCACCAGCGGGAACACGGGGTCCTTGGACTTGCGGAGCTGCTTCATTTCCTTTTGCTTTTCGCGCGATTCGCGCTGGGCGGCTTTTGTCATTTTGTCATTAGTTTTCAAGATGAGGAATAAGTGAGTAAGAATGATGTACCAGGATCACGCTCACCACGCGCGACTTGGGCGGCGGTCTGGTCGCGAATGCCCGCGTCCTCGTCCACATTGTCGTCCTCAAAGTCCTCGGCGGCGCGTGCGTCAAGGTCCGACCAGCCCTCCTCGTCCACATTTTCATCGTCTTCAGGACCAGTAGAGGCGGCGGCAGAGGCGCGCGAGGGCACGATGGCAGTCTTGCGCTGCGAAGGAGTTGGTGCCGGCGCCGACTTACTGGGGTTGGGTGCGGTCCGCGCCTTCTTGGCGGCGGGACGCAGCGGTGCGGTGTCGTCGGACTGGGTACGGGTGCGTTTCGGGGGCATTTATATATATATATATATATATATTTTTTTTTTGAGGTCGGAATGGAGTTTGCCAAAAGCGAATATCGCGGGCTGACACAATATTAAAAAAAATTATAGTCGGCTGACTGGTAGCCAAACCAACCCTCAGAAGTAGTATATTTCAAAACCCTCGCTCCGTCAGGTACTGGCGCACCAATGGTACTTGGTTGCCCTTGAGCTCGATGGTGTTGCTGTTGCGGTTGTAGGAGACGGTCATGCGCGGGAATGCCTCTTGCATTTCGTAGGCCAATGCCTTGCCGTCGCCCTCAATGCGGCGGATGATGGTGCACACCTGCGTGCCCTTGAAGGTGTAGCGCGGGTAGACCGGCAGCTGCTGCGCGAGTTTGGTGCGGTGGACAAAGTATGGGACCTTCACTTGGACTGTTATTTTATATGTTGATCGCAATACGCGTCAATTCTATTGAATTTCGTGTGTGACATGAACTGTAAATTGTACCAAACTGCTCGACGACGGCAGCAGGTGGTGCGGCAGAGGATGTTGTGGCGGTCGAGTACAGGCGCGCAGCAGCGTGACGGAGCATTGTTAAATTTGAGTTGTCAAAATCTCCAGTTTTTCGTATAAAAAGAAGACCTTCGACGTTTGAGTGGTGGCTGAACTCTAAGAGAAATCTGTCCAGAAATTCCCATGGACCAACATATTTTATTTTTCAAAACCAACACCCAACACCC
>MU624595.1:0-43725 GCA_025349905.2 Blastocladiella britannica
TGAATTTTTATGAATTGCTGCACTTCCCACTCCCATTCGCAACAACAATGCGCACGGCCGCGCACTGAACAGAGTTGAGGTGATGGAATTCCAGCGCTCAAGGAATTCCTCGTGCACTTCAGATCTCTGCCAGCCAACTCGCAAGCGGCCCGACTCCAACTCTCGTGACCGATTTCAAGGACTCCCCTCGCGCCAAGGAGCTCAACCAGCAAGCTCAAGGCAACTTCGGCCCCGCTGGCTGGCAATCTCGCTGGCACCCACATTTTCGGGATCGGGATGGGGGTATTGGATCGGTCGTGGAATGACAGCTCGGAATTCCGGTAGCATGATCGGACTGAGATAATGCTCGTGGAATTCCAGCAAGAAAAAGCAACGAGAAAAACAGCTTGGTTTGGTGCTGGAAAAACAAGGCCTGAAGAATTCCGTTGGCGATAAAACGGACGTTTTGTTCCACTTCACTTCCATCTCAGAATTCTGCATCCGAACTCTGTTCAGTGCGCAGCCGTGTAGTGTCAAAAACGGAATGTGCATTTGTTTCAGCCATAATGCATTGTACATCGCTCATGCTCGAGCCAGAACCCCCTTGAGCATCAGGGTCCTGACCACAAACAGACCCAGACTGACAGTCAGCAGTGCAGGTATCATGGTGCCATATGTGACAAGTGTGCTGGAGACGTCTAGCACTGCAATCAGCTCATCAGCAGCACCAACCGCATTCAGGGCCAAGCAAACCGTCCACTTGTGGTGTGCGGCCACCAATGCCGCCAGGTCAGTGGGCGGACAATGTACTTGGGACCCTGCCGCTTGAGATTGGTGGCATCTCATCAAAGTTGGCAGCAGTCACGCACCACCTGTACATCGTGTGCGTAATTCTGCGCCACGTGCTGCCCGATGACCGAGTTACCTGCATTCTGCACCACCATGTCACCGTTTTCTCGATCAACAAAGCTGGGGTGAATGAAATGAAAAAAAAAGAATCCTATTGATTGACAAATCCTTGATCCAAGCACCGACACTCGTTACAATCGGTATCATACAGCACAGGCTCGGCCAAGCCGTTCGCCAATCCACCACTCCTCCCAAGAACAACGTACCACCAGCAATCCGCCTCGCTCGACCGGATGCTGCATACACACGTGTGATTGGCCATGAGATCAGAAGCGGTGACCAGGCCATACCCATCAGCAGCGGTAGTCAGCAAATCAAGTGCCCACACTGAGCAAGCAGCCACCAGCGCTTTGGTCAGTGCTGCTCGGACCAAGTGCTTTCGTGAAGGCTTGGCAAGAACCGAGATCCACCAATAGATCGCGTCACAGTCGCATTGCCGGGCGATCGCCCCACTCAGCTCTTGGAAGGACTGATCGTCAAAGCCAATGTGGGACTCCCACCACACGATTGCGTCCATCGATGAGTAGTCCTTGGGCATATCGTCAAACGAAAACGGGTGCTGTCGCTCGGGCAGATGGGTTCGATTTGCAAAGTACCATTCCAATACGTGAAGCTGGTGGTACTGAACTGCCGTGTCTGCAAGCATATCTCCCCAAGTCACAAATGACTGGTCGGGAAGCGCAAGCACAAAGTCCAGGACGTCCACGGCGCCCGCCTTGGCCGCAGTCTCGGAATGCGACGGTTTCCACTCTAGAGGCGTTCCGGGTGGCAGCTGGGTGTCGATCCACCACTGGACGAGTGGAAGCGACTCGACAAGACGCCCATTGGGGATCGAGAACATCGGGTTGGGGTCCCACCCAGTCAGGATCTCGGACGCGTCTGGTCGTGCGGCAATGGACCACAACCACTGGATGACAGGCAGAGACCCGCCAGCCAGCGCGCATACGGCAGCGGTGCGAGCGCCGAACCGGTGCTGGGGCGTGCGGTGGGCTTCGAATTTGGACCACCACCAGAGCACCACATCGTAGTTGCCCACAAAGAGCGCATGGCCGACCATTTCGTTGAATTCGACCAGCGGCGGGAGAGATCGCGGAATAGACACGACATTGGCCCACCACCACTCGAGCACGCGGAGATGGTTCCCCCTACCCTCGGTCGCCCCCCGCGCAATCGAGTTGGAGTCCCAATCCCTGTACGACCAGTAGCCGCAGCGGATCTTTTGGGCGTGGAACCACTCGAGAACGGATAATTGTCCGGCGGCCGCCGCGGCCCGGAGCTCCAATGTGAACTCGTCGAGGTGCAAATACTGCTCACGGAGCGCCCAGTCCAGGACCGAAATGTGGCCGGCGCGCGCGGCCATGATCCAGCGCGCGCGCCCACCGTCGAACGGCGTTTCCCACCCACGTTGGGCAACGGTGGCGACCAGGGACTCGAAGACGGGGACATGGCCAGACGAAAAAGATGCCTCAATGAGCATGAGCACGGCCGGCGAAAATCGATGGCCCCTCGCCATTGGTCCGACTGGGCCGGCCATTTCCATGTACGAAAAAAAGCCATTCAGCGCGTCCACGTCGCCGACCGCTGCCAGGGCAAACATGATCTTCCCGCACCGTGTTTTGTCCAGGTGCAGCCATTTCGGAAAATCGGGAAGGAGATGCGCGTGGCCGAGGGCAACGGCGAGCACCGGGTCAACGTATCCGCGGGCCAGTACGACGGCGCGCGCCTCGGGCTGCTCGGCAGCGGGAAGAACAAGTAATGATGTAATCGCCTCACTCAGTGACATGGATTGCGAGGCCGCGTGCTCGAGCACGAGTGCAGCAACGTCGCCGTGGTGCAGTGACATTACTTACAGAGGACGAGAGGACGAGAACGTAAAAATTATGTTTTACCAGGGACAAAGGGGCACCATCGTCGTATAAACAAATCATGGGTCACTCTCGAGCTCCTTGCTCCACTCCTTCAACTTCTTAAAGTCGCGCTCGGCCGGCGGCTTCTTGAGGTAGTTTTGGAGTGCCGGCAAGCCCGGGAACGCGTACCGCACACTCCCGCACTCCATGATCCGTTTTACAGTCATGCTCATGGACCGCAACTTGTCGACGTTGATGAGCCCGCGAATGTGCGTCTTGTTCCCGTCGTTGGCAAACACCAGGTCCTTCAAGCTCAGAGGCAGGCACGGGATGATGGGCGCCTTGGACGCGTCCTGCCGCTTGCGCATGTTGAGCATGTTCTTGCTTGGATCGCACGTCTTTTTCATCTCTTCAAACTTAGCCATGTCGTCGTCCGACATTTGCTTCCAGGTCTTGGCGAGGCGCTCCACGGGCCGCATCGTCAGGCCAGAGTACACGTCCAGCATGGAGAAGAAGTTGTTGAGTTGCAGGCATTGCTGTTTTTTTTTGTTGATCCATTCAGCAAGTCTGCGCGCATATTTAGTTAATAGGATGAAGGACATACCCAGCCAATCTCAATGAATTGGGACATGACCGCGGCCCGGCGCTTGACGTCCTTGACCATCAGAATCTCGGTTGCCACCCAATGGCTCTCGAGGTCGCACCGAGAACTGAAAAAGTCGAGCGACGGCGTTTGGGTCTCGTCGGGGACCTTCTTGACGAAAATCTCGTTCAAGTACTCGGTTGGGTGAATGACCTTGAACAGCCTTTGGTCGTACAGACTCAGCTGCTGCGCGACCTGCACCGCCGAGTACGCCATGATCATCGAGTCCATTGTCTTGCTCTTTTGCGATGCCCCACGTTGGTCGTTGATCAGGCGCTCGTAGTCGTCGCTCTACACACAAAGTTCGGTGTTCAGTCTACTCAAATGGAATCACCAAAGAAATACGATACCTTCTGCTCCATGGTTTCTTGAATGGCCATGGACAGTTCTCGGAACGACAAGTGCGACCCGATCTCGAGCAAGAACTCGAGCAACTCGTTCCGCAGCGCCGAGTCGAGCGCAAAGTCAATAAAGTACGCCTCGACCCAGATCCCGAGCACTTGGACCGCGCGGATCTGCGTCGGCAACTTGTGTTTGGAAAAGTACTCCACGTCTTCTTCCGACGCCTGTTCGGGCAGCTCGGCATTGAACTGGGCAATCAGCGCCTCAAACAACTCGGCGGGCTTCATGAGCGACCGGAACGTCATCAGAAACGTGTCGAGCAAGTCGTAATCGTAGAGCTCGGACGGTTCGGACTCGCCGCCACCGCCGCTGCCGGCACTGTTGCCAAGAGTCAGGTAGCTGGTGCTCGCCGAATCGGCGGTCGAGTTGTTGGACGACGTTCGCAGACGCATCGGGTGCGGGGCGGTCATGGCACTGATCACCGACGTCATGGTCGCAGAGGGAACGATCCGGTTGGCGGGCTTGTTGACCCCTACAATGTCGTAGTAGTCCGGGTTGACGGTAAAGATTTCGACCAGCTTTTCTATGGACGCGAGCATCACAACGAGGCTGTAGTTTACGTGTTAAAATAACAATAGGTACTTCAGGTGTAAAGGAGTTTACGTACCGGCCATCCTGATTTTGGAACGACAGAGTCTCGGCCTCATTTTCAGTAATGACAATGTTATTGTACCGTTTGGGCTTGTTGACGACGTTGAATGCATTGTTGCCCTGGGACGCAACATAGTACTTGATGGTGCGGTCCATTTCAACCCCGATCGTCGAGCACACCAAGTCCAGGCTGAGTTGCTGGAACGGCAGCTTTTGCACCGCACACACGTGCGATAGCAGCTGCTCGACGGTCACTTCGTCGCCCACCTTCCAGTACAAGTTGAGCATGCTCGGCAACGTCACCGTGACCTGGGTGAGAGTGGTGGGAGCGTCCGGTGGAGGCGCGGGGGCATTGTGTCCCGCTTCGTAAATGTGCACTCCGGGCCGCACCGTGAGAGGACTGTCAGCACTCATTTTGGTTGGACTGGTAGCTCCGCTTTTGCGCAGCGTTGCGTACCGCGACCCGTTGGACGACCGCAAATGCGAGGTGCGCAGCAACGTGGTGGCCGATTTGGGACTGGAGGGACTGGCCGAATCGCTGCCCGATGTCTGCAGGTCGCGCGACGCCGCAAACAGCGCCCGCTTGGTAATGATTTTGATGTCCTCGGAATCGCACCGTTTCATCGACCCGTCGTCGCGGAACGTGGACGCGCCCGAAATACTGGCATTGTCGCGGTCGGGCGTGTCGGCGCCGCCCGTGCTCGAGGTTTGCTCGGACGAGATCCCGCCTGCCAGTTCGGGAGTGGCGATACCGGTGCGGTGAACACCTCCGCCGGTTGGGTGGTCGTGCGATTTCGAGGAACTCATTCGGCTGCGAAGCGATCCAAACGCGGATGATGGACTGTTGGCGTCGGCGTGCTCTGATCCGCCGCCGTGGCCAGTTGGGGTGGTGATGGTGAGGCTCTGAGTGTCATCCGCGGACAAGGACGCTGCAGCTACGGCTGCAGATGCTCCTCCCTGGCCCTTGGAGGCGCCCATGAGCATGGTGGAAATCGCTCGCAGAGTGCCAGTTCCGGATCTCCTGGATACCGTATCGTACGGCGTCGCTCCGCTGCTCCCCATCGCAAACCCTTTGCTCACTCGGTCGGTCTCTGGCGACCCGCCGTCAACGCCAGACTCGTGGCGAATGGCAACGTGCCGCAATTGCGACGTGGGCGCATTCAAGACGGATCGGCGGCGGCCTCCTATATTTCACACGTATCGTTAATCCACAAACATCCAAGAAGAAGAAAAAAAAAAAGATGAATGAAGTACCAGGCATAGGCTCGCCATTCCCAGCATTCAAGTTATTTGTGGATTTCGACAACGTCGCCGACCCGCCCGGCGGGCCCAGCATTTCCAACGAGCTAGTGACCGGATCGCCGGTCCGCTTTAAGATAAACATTTTCCAGTTCGAGTACGCGTCGAGCCTGCGGTCCAGATCCACCACGATTGGGACCGACTCGACCCCTTGGTCACCCAGCAGCTGAATGTACAGCACGTGCGAGTCGGTGCTCAGCCCGCGCTTGGAGCATATCTGATCCCGAATCTCGCGCATGGTGCGCGAAAAGTCCACTTGCAGCACCGTATTTTGGCCCTGCGGTAGTCCGACGCGGATCCGGCATTGCGTGGGTTCGGCCCATGGCGCAGTTTGGTTGAGGACCGGGCTGCTTTGATTTTTAGCGTCAGATTTAGGTTTGGATCACAGAGCTCCTCACACGGAATGCAAAATAATGTCGCACCCCGACGGCATAAGGTGACTGACCGACAGCGATGTGCCGAGTTTGGGCTGTGATTCGGCCATAGTTGTTTTCTATATAACGGATGTAAATTGGGGAGGAGGAGACTGTACAAAGGACATCTATTTGTAGGGTTACAAAAATATTTTAAAGGGCAGGGACCGTGATTTCCCATCCGCCTATTGCCAGCCTGGTTGCAGATACCATCCCCTCTACGACCACTTGGATGCCAATGCCAAATTGGTGTCGCGCGACCGCGGCGCACATGGTGACTGCAACCAGCCGTGGCCAACTTGATTTTGGATTGGCAGAGTTGCCAACTGGAATGGTATAACAGTATTTCGGCTGAACTGCTCGCCGCCGTCTTTGCCAAGTTGTCATTGCCTCGATCCTCGCCAGCAAATTTGTTCCCGACTGCCCCAACGTTCGCCGGCGCCATGCCCGATTCCAATCCAGTTGACATTTTCCGACTGGCCATTACCGAACAAGTGAGCGCACTCACGGGCGTAGCTCCCGGCGTGGTTTTCGCAGCAATAGATTCACCACGCGACCCCGCGCTGGCGGACCTGGCGATCGCTGTGCCGCGACTGCACATCCGGGGCAATCTGGCGCTGGAAATGGTGTCCAAGGTATTATAGCCATATATGCACCGTACCCTTGCAATGGTAGCTCAATGGACGACATGGATTGAATAGTTTCGGACAAACGAGTACATCACCAGCGCGACCCTCTCGGGCCCGTTCTTCAATTTCACCATCAACCACGACCGCCTCCGATCCCTCACGTTCGCGCAAATCCACGCGTCGGGCGCCAACTACGGCCACAACGCGTCCGGTGCAGACAAGCGCGCGGTGGTGGAGTTCTCGTCCCCAACCATCGGCAAGCCGTTCCACGCCGACCACCTGCGCTCCACGATCATTGGCAACTTTACCCGCAACGCCCTGAAAGTCAACGGCTGGGACACGGTCGCCATGAACCACGTGGGCGATTGGCCAGCGGGCAAGCACCAGGGCATGCTGGCGGCCGGGTTTGCGCGGTACGGCGACGAGACCAAGTTGAAGGCCGACCCGGTCCGACACTTGGTGGACGTGTACGTGCAAATCAGCCGGGACGACGAGACCGGGTCTCCGACTGTTCATGACGAGGCCGCCGCGTGGTGTAAAAGGATCGAGTCGGGCGAAGTGGATGCCCGTCGACTCTGGCAGCGGTTCCGAGACGTGTCGATGGCCAAGTACAGGGAGATCTACGCGCGGCTCGGGATCGAATTCGACGCGTACTCGGGCGAGTCGCAGGTCGGCACCGACCAATTGGCCGCCGTCGTGCATTGCATGCGCGAAAAGGACTTGCTCAAGCGCGACGATGGGGCACTGATAGTCGACCTGACGGCTGACAAGCTCGGCGTGGCGGTGGTGCAAAAGTCGGAGGACAACACGTACTCGTACTTGGCGCGAGATCTCGGCCACACGATCGCCCGCAACGACCAGTACGCGTTTGACGCCATGTACTACGTGGTCGACACGCGGCACGACCTGCATTTCCGCCAGCTGTTCCGGATTCTTGAGCGGCTCGAATTTCCATGGGCCAAGTCGCTGGTTCACTTGGGATTTGGACGGGCCACGTTCCAGACATTGCGCCGCGGTAATGTGGTGTGGATCGACGACATGCTCGACAAGGCGCAAGAGGCGATGCTGGAGGTCGTGAAGCGGCGGAACCAAGCCAAGGACGCGGAGACCGTGGACCCGGAACGGGTCGCGGACCAGCTGGGTTTGTCGGCGATCGTGGTACAGGAGTCGCGACGACGACGCGGCATGGATTACGCGTTCGACTGGGACCGTATACTTGCGTTCGAAGGCGACACGGGACCGTACTTGCAGTTGATGCACGCGCGGCTGTGTTCGTCAATCGAGTTCAAGTCGGGGCTCGCGCTGCCCTACTCGTCGGACCTGGCGGACCTGTCGCTTTTGACGGAGCCCGCGGCCAAGTCGTTGGTGATGCAGCTGGCGCAGTTCCCGGACCTGGTACGCGCTCTGCCCACCAACGGGTTCGAGCCCATCAACATCACCACCTACCTGTTCAAGCTGTGCCACACCGTGTCGTCGGCCCTCGGGACTATGGACGTGGTCCGCCAGAAGGAGAACGAACCGACCAAGAGAGCACGCACGCTGCTGCTTTGGTCAGCCCGTGTTGTGCTCGGCAATGGCCTGCGGCTGCTGGGCCTGCGTCCGCTCGAGCGAATCTGAATCTTTTCTGTTTGCATAACAAAAAAAAAATCAATGTTGATGGCAATAACGACCACCACCATGAAGGCGGCCAGGGGCACCAGTCTCTTTTGCATGGTCCCGCGGCGCGTGCTGGCTCATACTACCCCACTCCTGGCGACAGCAACAACGACAAGGCCACTCTCGACCGCCGCCCCTTCTGTCCCGGACGCCAACGACGACACCAGTCCATCGATTCCGGTCCCGCCGCCCGACGCCTACTCGTCAGCGCGTCTGCAGACCGCACACCGCAATTACGACACGTCCAAGGCCGCGACCGAGGCGTATTGGGCCCGCCAGAGCCCACGCAAGGCATCCCCGGCCCCGACCGCCAAAGTGCTGATACACGAGCTGGTGTGCGCGGTGGATTCTGTGGACCCGCACAAGGCATGGGCACTGTACTCGCGGCTGACGTCGCAGCGCGCGCCCGACTTTTGGACCGCCGACAACGACGACGAGCCTGGGATGCCCGTCCGGACCGACGACGACCCGAAGACCAAATCCACCATCCTACCGACGCGCCGAGTAGCAGTGCGGTTACCGGCCGAAGTGCATTCGCGTGTGCTGCACCTGGTCAAGAACCTGAGCAACCGCGCGTTCTCGATCCGGCACGGCAAACGAATCCCTCTGTACGTGCTGGTGGCGCGCGTCGAGCACATTGTGCAGGTGATGCGTGTTGCAGCGGTGCCGATGTCGGACGCCGATATGCGAGCGCTGATTGACCTGTACGCGCGCGAGGGCCGGATTCAGACCATGGAGTTTTGGACCCGGCAGATCCTGCGCCAGTCCAAAAAGGACGACGGCGCCGCCCCGGCCATGGATATCAGGGTGGCCAACAGCGTGCTGAGCGGGTACGTGCGCGCACACCGGCTGACGGACGCCGTCAAGTGGCTGCAGCTGGTCACGTCGCCCACATATAACTTGCGACCCAACGACTTCACGCACTCGCAGCTGGCTATCTTGTTGTCGCGGTCCGGTGACGTGGACGCGCTCGAGGACTTGTTCAGGACTGCTGGTGGGACTCTGCCTGCGGACGATCCGTTTCGCGCGCTCGACTTGACGGTTCCTATTGCGCCCGAGCAGCCCGAGCAACTCGAGTCCTCTTTGATCAAGGATGAGGACCCGGCCGTTGAAGCGGCAGCTGCCGATGGTGCTCATGGTCCCGCTCCCGAGCTGCACTTGGCGGAGCCCATTCCCGAGGCCGCTCCCGAGGCCACTCCTGGTAAGTAGCTTTCATTTTCTCTCATGGCACTTTACTCACCGTTTCCCATGTTTAATAGCCGAACTGCGCCAACTGCAGTCGTCCTTCAAGCGCGCGATCGACCTTCTCGGGACCGCGGTCCGCCCGACCGTCGAAGATCAGCACTCCCCACCGTACCACGTCTACGAGCAACTGATCTTGGCCTGCGGCCGCACCGGCGACCCAGGCAAAGCGGTGCGGTACACGCACGCGTACTTGCTGCACCACCCGGCCCGCGCCACGCCCCCACCGCCGCCCACCGACGCTACTTCTCAGAGCCAGGAACATCAACCACCGCAGTTACCGCAGCGGTCCGGCAGCGCTGCCACTCGCCACGTCCTGGACGCGCTGGCGTACGCATTGACGCGGTCGCATTTACTGGGCCCGGCGCAGTACCTTTACGGTCAGTACGGCGCGCTTGGAGTTTCCGGGTCGCAGACGCAAAAGTCGCGGGTGAAATCGCACTTGCTGCGCGGGTACTTCGCGACCGAGCAGTACCGGAAAGCCAATGCGTTGGCGCGGGCGATGGTTGATGCTGCTGCTGCGAAGCCGACCTCTCGGTCATCGCCTCCAACCTCGTCGGCTACCGACTCGACTGAGGATCAAGATGACAATACTAGCGCACCCGACAAGCACAAGGGCAGCAACAGCAAGCGCGGACTCAACTTTATTGCCATGTCGTGGGCGCTCCGGGCGGCCGCAAACACGTCTCCGAAACATTACGCCGAGCTGCAAAAGGTCGCGCGCAGCTCTGGGCTTGCCCAGCGCCGGATCTGGCGTCGCTGGCGCATGTAATAACGTTAGTAACACAATGAATACAATTATATTTTTTTTAAACATGGCAAAAACATTGTTTCAGAAGCCCATGCCGCCCATGCCGCCCATGGGCCCGCCGCCGCCAGCGCCCGGTGCGGGCGCGTCCTTCTTGGGCGCGTCGACAATCATGCACTCGGAGGTGGTGAGGAGCGACGCGACCCCCGCGGCGTCGACGAGCGCGGTGCGCACGACCTTGAGCGGGTCAATGATCCCGGCCTTGATCATGTCCACGTACTTGCCGTTGGCGGCGTCGTAGCCAATGGTGAACGTCTTGCCCTCGGGCTGGGTCTGGTCGAGCAGCTTGCCGACCACAAACGACCCGGAATCGCCGGCGTTGTCGACAATGGTGCGGGTCGGGGCTTGCAGGGCGCGACGAACCAGGTCGACGCCGAGCTGCTGGTCAAAGTTGGCCAACGAGGCCTTGACGTCCTCGAGAATCAGTGTCGACTTGAGCAGCGCGGTGCCGCCGCCGGGAACAATCCCTTCCTCGACTGCGGCGCGGGTGGCGTTGAGCGCGTCCACGAACCGGTCCTTCTTCTCGCCGACCTCCACCTCCGACGATCCGCCGACCTTAATCACCGCGACACCGCCCGACAGCTTGGCCAGACGCTCCTGCAGCTTCTCCTTCTCGTACTCGGACTGGGTTTCGGCGATCGCCGACCGGATCTGCTCGCACCGTTCCGCCAGCAGCGCCTTGTCGCCCGACCCGTTGAGGAAAATGGTGTCCTCCTTGGTGATGGTCAGGTTCCCAACCTCGCCCAGCTGGTCAATCGTCATCTTCTCGATCTTGACCGTCAGCTCGTCCGAGAAGACCGTGGCGCCGGTGAGCACCGCCATGTCCTGCAGCGTGGCCTTTCGGTTATCGCCAAACCCGGGCGCCTTGACCGCGCACACCTGCACTTGGCCGCGGAGCTTGTTGAGAATGCACGCGGCCAGGGCCTCGCCGTCAATGTCCTCAGCGACAATCAGCAGCGGGCGGCGCGACTGCGCGGCGGCCTCGAGCGCGGGCAGAATGTCCTGAATGAGGGACAGCTTCTTCTCCGACAAGAGGATCAGCGGCTTCTCGAACTCGACCTTCTGGGCCTTGACGTCGGTGATAAAGTACGGCGAAATGAACCCGCGGTCGAACCGCATGCCCTCGGTGATCTCGAGCTCGTCCTCGAGCGTCTTGCCCTCCTGCACCGTGATCACGCCCTCCTTCCCGACCTTCTCCATTGCCTGCGCAATCAGCGCGCCAACGTGCACGTCACCGTTGGCCGAAATGGTCGCCACCTGCGCGACCTCCTCGGAGGTGGTGATCATGCGACGGTGGGCAATCAGGTGCTTGACCACCGCGTCCACGGCGACCTGCACGCCGCGGCGCAGGTCGGTCGGGTTGCACCCCGCGGCCACGTTCTTGAGCCCCTCGTTGAAGATGGCGCGGGTCAGGACCGTCGCGGTGGTGGTGCCGTCGCCGGCCACTTCGTTGGTCTTGTTGGCCACGTCCTGGACCAGCCTATTTACTTTTTAATGTTAGGTCCATCGGCGCATAAAACAATAGGAACGGACCGAGCGCCCAGGTTCTCAAACTTGTCCTCGAGCGTGATGGCCTTGGCGACCGACACGCCGTCCTTGGTGATCTTGGGCGACCCGTACGGCTGCTCAATCAGCACGTTGCGGCCCTTGGGACCCAGGGTCACTGCAACCGCGCGGGCAAGCGTGTCAACGCCCTTGGCCAGCTTGGCGCGGCCGTCGGCGCCAAACATGATCTCCTTGTGCCCCGTCGAGAACGGGCGGGCGGCCATGGCTGAGCGGCGCGCGAGACGGGTTGCGTGGGGGAGGGCGCGGTGCATCTTTGTTGATTACGTGTGGTTGTTGATGATGATGTCGAAAGAGAACTGAATCCAAATCGAGGCAAAACGACGGGTAACAAACAAATGCGCGAGAACCAGAGAGAAAGGTACTGGGGTGAGCAGAGGTTTAATAATGCGGACGGGCTCTCGGACTTGCACGACGCGTACGATTCGATCGATCACCGCCAACAGAGCAAAAAAAAAAAAGTTCTTACGCGTTCGATGCAATCACGTGTGAGAACAAAACGCTTCTCACGACGGCCGACCACCAGCGACGACGCGCGTTGACGACGGCCGCGACCGTGGCCCAGAAGACGAGGAGGGCCTGGCAACTGCCCGCGCTGCCGGCGTCGGCGTCTCGGCCACCCCTAACCCCACCCCAACCGCCGCTGCTGCCGTCGTGTACCCGTTCCGAGCAGCGGATGCAGGAATCAGACGGCGTCGACGGGGCTGCCGGTGGTGCTGCGGGAGCGGCGAGTCCACGTCCAACGCGTCGTCGTTGTCGTCCTCCTCATCGACCCCATTGCCCTCCTCGGAGTGGTCGTCGTCAAAAACCAGCCGAACAACCCCGTCCGTCAACCCCCCAACGCCGCCGGTTTCCGAGTCCGCGCTCGCGTCGCGCGCGTGCTGCTGGCCGCCCCAGTACCGCTGCGGCGCCAACGGTCCGCGCCCGTACAGCGGAGCAGTCGTCGATGGCTGGGAGTGCCGCGACGAACGTTCCAGGAGCGGCGGTGGAGGCGGAAGTATGGCACTGCCGTTGGTTGCCCCAGTGCTGTACCGTTGACGGCCGTAATCGATGTTTTTCGCACCCGCCACGTCGTCATCGACCTCGCCCGCGTCGAATGTGGTGAGCGGGGACTCGGCTGCGGCCGCCCGCCGCTTGGCGCCGGTTGACCGCGCCGTCAGGATCCGGCGCGGTGCCGGCGAGATCTCCATGGCGTCCCCAACGGACTGGTCGTCGAGCCGGCGCAGCGATGCCGGCGCGGGAGTCGACCAGTTGCGCATGGCCGCGGCCGCGGCGGAAGAGTAATGGGATGAAGAGACGAGAGGCGCAGATGCGCGCGACTGGCGATGGAACGGAGCTACTGGTGGTTGCATCATCGAAGAGGATGAGGACGGCGGGTGAAGAGGGATCCCGGGCCGGTTAGGTGCAGCGGGGGTCATGCGAGACCGCGCCGCCTCGTGCTTGGCCTGCAGGCGCAGGTACGTCGACGAGAGCGGCGTTTGCGTGCCGAGACCTGGTGCTGAGGACGCTTGGCCGGGCGACGGCGAGGTTTCGTACTTGAATCTAAAGTCCCTGTGTGTCGGATTTTTTCAATGCGTCAGTTTACCGAACGAAATGATGAAGAAAAAAAAAAAATTGTGGACGAACAAAGCAGGCTGTCCAGTGCCGTTGGGCTGCAGCGAGAACGGGGGAGGCGGCGGAATAAAATGCTCGCCAAACAAGGGCCGCTGCTGCTGAACTTGGGCCTGCATTTGGTGCTGTTCCATCAAGTGATCCAAGTGCCGCCTGCCCATGTCGAGCTCCTGCCTTGTCTGCTCGGCCGCGGCCCGCTGCGCGTTCAGATCCGCGACCTGCAGTGCCGCCGCCGCCTGCTCGCGACCGAGTCGCTCCTGCATCTGCGCCATGAGTTCCTCGGCCCGCCGCACCTGGTCCTCGCGGTGCACCAGGTGCTCTTCGCGGCGGGCCAAGTGCTCGTCCTTGGCGGCGGCAGCGTGCTCGCGACGCACCAGGTCTAGCTCGCGCGTTTGCAGCTCGGCATCGCGCTCAATCACGTTGCGTTTCGCCAGGTCGCACTGGTCCATCAGCGACTTGTGTTTCAGCGCCATTTGGATGCCCGCATCGGACACGAGTTCTTCGGCGGAGGGGCGTGCTTCGGGCTGTGTATATATGGCGTCAGGAGTTGTCAGATCCATACATGAAACGAACGACGTACCGCCAACTGAAGCATCCGGCGGATCATGGCGCGCATCGAGTCGCTGTACATGCGCGGAATGTCGGGATATCGCACATTGAGAATGGCGTCGTTGAGTTGGCGGTGCGTTTGGCCACGGAATGGGGGTCTAATGTACTTTGTAAATAAGTTCCTTTCAAAAAAAAAGAAAAAGAAAAAAAAAAAATGGAAATGGAAATATAGGGAAACACGTACTCGAGCGCACAGAGCTCGTACAAGAGACATCCCAGGGACCAAATGTCGCTCTTTTCGTTGTACGATTGCTCTCGAACGAGTTCCTGTCATATACACACAAAATAAGAATATTGAAAAAAAAAAAAGAAAAAAAAAAAAAAAAATTTAAACAAAGGATAAAAAAAAAGTACAGGGCTCATGTAGAACGGTGTGCCGACAAATGTCTTTGCAAAGTTGCGCTCGTGGTTGGCCATGACCAGCGTGCTCAGACCAAAGTCTCCGAGCTTGGCATTGTTCAAGCTATCCAGAAACACCTGTATACATTAGAATGTGTGAATACATGAAAATGATGCATGGTGCGATCGGGTCAGACCTACGTTATCCGGTTTAATATCGCGGTGCAAGACGGCACCAGGCTCTCCCATACGACCGCCATAGACGTGGTGGCATTCGTGTAAAGCGGCTGCCAGCTGTGCAAAGTAGGTCCAGATAGTTTCTTCGGAAATGTACTTCCTGCATTGATCCGTGAGCATTAAAGCAAAAAAAGTAAAAGAGTAATAAAAAAAAAACGCACTGAGTCTGACGGTGCAGCTTGATGACGCGCGACAGATCACCGCCCTCACAGTACTCCATGATGATATTAATCACGTAGTTCCCGCGGTCCACGTACCGCGACAGGTACCGCACAATGTTGGGATGGCGAAGGTCGCGCAGGATATTCACTTCCTGCACCAGCTGCTGGCGCTCTTTATCCTTCATGCGCCGGTACTCGATTTCCTTGCGCGCCAGGACCTTATTACTCGTAGCGCTATGTGAGCATTTTGTCACAACAAAATGAATGAATTGAGATAAAAATTACCGCGCCGTCGCGTATGCGCTTGACCTTGCAAATGCGGCCAAACGACCCGGAACCAATAACCGACAAAAACTCGTAGTTCTGCGGCGAGTCGGGTGCGCCGCTGCCACTGGAATGCGCGTGTGGGACCGACGAGCTGGCGGCAGTGACCATTTTCTCGTTTGGTGGTGGTGCAGCCGTTGTCGGAACAGCGCCGTTGCTTGGCGACGGGAGGGCCATCATCTCTTCCTTTATTTCTCAGTTTCCAGTCAGTCGTTCTTGAGTCGGATACCACGCGTATAATGGTGGACCAGCCTAAGCTTTTGCTTGTCAAAGAAAGAGAGCTGAGAAGCTGAAGCAAAATGCAAACGACAACGACGCGCGTCAATGCAGCCGACGTCGCGTTCGTCATCGTACACCCCGGCGCGTATCCCGTACCTTGCGGCAGTGCGCACCGACCCATACTGTGGCTCGATCGCCCTCCCATCTCGTCCTTAGCGTTCCGGCCCCGTGTCGCCGCAATGCGCGCAAACGCACCGTGCATCGTAGCCACCAGGGCGCCGGATCTGCCGGCCCTCGGCCGCTACGCCGCGCGGCTTGTGTCGCTAGGCTCGCGCGTTGCGCTCGTCGCGCTTCTACCCCCACCCGACGCGGCTCTGGGTGATGGCGCCGGAAGCAGGCTGTTTTGTCGGTGGGCGATTGAATGGGCTCGAGCGGCTGGGGTGGCCGATATTCTCAGTGCGGACGACCTCGCACACGTCGAACTGTGGACGGGCTCGTCGCCGCCGCGCCTGGTCCTGGACCCACCGAGTTTGCCCGACCTGGTGGCATTCGACTCAGTCACGCACTTGGTGTCCACGCTGGACGCGGCCGGTGGGTCCGACGCGTTTTCGGCTGCCGCTTTGGTCTTGGACTTTGATGCCGTTGAGGGATCCGCCGCTGTGAACGTGATTGCGGCCCCGATCCAAGCCTGGCACGCTGCCAACACTCGTCGCGGCGGCCGGATCGTGATTGTCGCCAGCCCGCCCAGCGATGCGGACTCGCACCGTATTCACGTGTTTGCCGAGTCGGTGGCCAAGGCCGCCGCGGTACCCGTGTACTCGCTGGTCGTGTTTCGCGACTCCTTGAAGGCCATGACCCCCAACTGGGACCCGTTGCTGGCGCTGCCGTTTGGTGCGGTTGCGTGGCTGCAGCGGCGGCACCGGTTGGCGATCGCATGCACTGTCGTGGTGTCGAACAAGTTGTCGCCGCCGTGGATCCACCGGGTCGCGGTGCCGAAGTTTCTGACTTCCGGAGCTACGGTTAAACAGGCTGAACAGGTGACGGTCCCGTCGTGGATGGTGGATATTCGCGACACGACTAGTTTAACGGCGACTCGGGTGGTGGATCCGAGTCAAGTGTGGTACGGCCGACCCATCCAGATTTTTTTTATGCCTTATTCGTTGACCGCTTCCCTTTTCCAGGCTTCCGTTCCTGACCGAGGAAAGCAACAAGACCGAGACTGCGGAGGGCGCGATCGACCAAGGGTTCGTGCACACGCTGCATGCCCCTCTTCCTCCAGTACGACGACCATTTGAAAAATCATCACACTAGAGCACATCACTGACATCGGCACTCGTCGTCCAGGACTCCTTGGCCGCGTATTTGGCACAAATACGACACGATTTCCGCGCACTCAACCGACCCACCGCTGCTGACGCTGGCCACTTGTCCTCACCGCAATCGCAATCGCAGTCCCAGCACTCGCAGCAATCGCACCCGCAGTCGCAGCTCGCACTCGCCACGATGTTTGCTCTGGACACCGACTCGATGGATCCAGCTGCAGGGTCCGCCGCCGACTCGCTCGCGCCGTTCCCCTTTTCATCGCAGGTAGCCGAGCCACCGACAAAGCGCCGCTTACCCAGTATGGTTGAGCGGCCGTCGGCAGCCACTAAACGCAGTGCCGCTGCCGCTGCCGCCGCGGCCGCGTCGGGTGGGCGTGCAGTCACGTCGCCGCCTCGGAAACGAATGCGCAAGGCTCTGGCGACGACGGCCGAAGAGGAGGAAGGGACGACCACTGGGCGCAAGTCACCACAAAAGGGATCGCCGCAGAAAAAGGGGAAACGGAAACGACCCGCGGTGGTTCTGAGCGTTCCTGTTGACGACGGGGACCCAAAAGAAGGCGAGGCAGCACTGATAGAGCAGACACAGCAGTTGCGAGGGAAGCGGAGGCGGCCGCGGCACCAGACGTTGCAGGAGTTGTTGGGATCGCCGCCGCTCCCACCGACCACGAGCGAGCCTGGCGACGAGCATCCGCCGCCGCCACTGCTTTTGACAAGTTCACCCATCACCGCCACGGACCCAGTGACGGTCAGCGACTCGAGCGTCACCGCGGACGAGGCGGACCCCATCATTGAACAAGAACTGGAAAGGCGTGCCGCCGCGGCCGCGCTCGTGCTCCCACCACCACCACCACCACGGTCGTTGACGCCGTCGCCAGCATTTCCGACTTCTTCGTCGTCGCCGGCACGAGGAGGAGAGACTGCGGCGGCCGACGGGTTCCTCGACCGACTGTTCAAGCCCACGACCTCGGATCCGCACCAGCACCCAAAGCCGAGTCAGCAGCAACGGTCCAAGTTCCTCGCGCCCAAACAACCGCAAATACACTCAGCTCATCCAGTTGCCGGCACAGCGACGGCCGCGGGCAATCCGCGACCGCGAGGGCTGTTTGATCTCGTCATGGAAAGTGAAAAGAAATAACGAAAAAATGTACAAAAACTTTCGCGTTGCTAATAGAACACACTCGCTCAGTACTCCGTGACGTCCATGGCCTCCGGCGACAAAGATGCAGGAACAGCCGCAGCGGCAGAATTAGCGGCAGCAGCCATCATCCCCTCTGGTCCAGCCACCGGCGCGGACCCGGACCGTCTCGGCACCTGCGAGCTCGGGGACGCCGCGCCCGAAGACGCACGGCCGCTGCTCGTGTACTGTCCCGGAGGCCGTTCCTCGTGGATTTGTGTCAGTGCCAGGTTTCCAATCGACGTCGACTGGTAATGTGCGTTCAGCCGCTCGTGCGATTCCCGCCGCGATAAGCTGGCAACGGCGATGGTGGTCGAAACCGAGCCCGAGGCGGAGGTCGAAACGTCGGCAATCACCGAGTCGCGCACCTTGGCCTGCGCCGCCACCGTGTACGTCTTGGCCAGCCGCTCAAACACGTCCCCGGTCGCCGACTGCGGACGCACGCGGCGCGGCGCCGTGGCGCTGGACGAGCCGGTACCACCACCGGCGGCGACGGCGGCGGCCGCGGCGGCCGAGTACGCGCTGCTGGTGGTCGAGCTCACGGACATGCTGCGGTACTCGCGCGGTCCCCCCGATGTCGCTGACAAAGTGGAACTGGTGGTCGGGTCGGGCTTGGCGGGCGACGAGGCCGAGACGGAGCTGGTGACCGACATGGCGTCGTCGTCCTGCGTGCGGCGGCTGGGCGCTAGTGAGTACGCGGGCGACGATGGGCGGGAGGAGGAATATGACATGGCCGTGGAGGGTCGCGGCGAGCCGCTGAGCAGCCGGGATGCGCCAGCGCCGCTGCCGCCGCTGCCCCCATTGGCAGATGGTGGTGGAGCAAACATGGAAATACCAACCAGTTGGTCAATGGCCGCCGACATTTGTGCTGCGCCAGGACTACCACCGCCGCTGGTGCCGTCGCCATTGGACGATGCTGGGTCCAAGAACCGGTCGACGGCAATGGTCTTGATGCGTTTCTCGTAGTCCACGGCGTTCTTCATGGCGGTCTTGCGCATCAGCAGCAAGTTCTTGCGCAGCGTTTCGATCTGGGTTTCCTGTCGCGTCACCTCCATCGCTTGGTTGCGGGCCGAGATCTGCACCTGGATGAAATCGTCCACCAGAGCCTCCAGCAACTGTGTGGCCTCGTCGGCCGACAATGTGCGCACCAGTCCAATCACCGCATCGTACCCCGACACGCCGTTGGACGCGGTGTCGGCCTGGACCACCTCGGACTGGACGACGCGGATGCGCGACTCAATGTACGACAGCTCGGCGTCAATGGCCTCGAGCCGCTCGTCCATGTACTGCGGGGACGCGTGGTCGGCGGCCTGGCCCGTACGTGTTGCCTCAGCCAGTACCACGCGGTCGCGCTCGTTGAGCAGCTCCACCTTTTCGTCCGACAGCCGCTTGCGTTTCGAGACCAGGTGCTCGAGCTCGCTCGACTGCTGCTGCGTGGCCACCACCGCGTCCATCTCCTTGTACAGCTGGTGTTTCCGGTAAGACAGCGCCAGTTCCGACTGCTCGGCGGCAGGCACGATGCCGGACGACGACATGGGTCGCGAGGAGTCGGGGAAGCCGCCGCCATTGGCCTGTGCAAACACCGACGTGGCCAGCGACGAAAAGGACCCGCGGTGGCCGCCGCCGCCGCCGAGTGCCGCCGAGAGCTCGCCCCGGGCCGAAATGGACGACGATGGGCGGCTGTTGTTGTTGCTGATTCCGCCCTTGAACTGTGGGGTCGACCGTTTGAGCATGGCCGTCGCGGCCTTCAGCTTTTGGTTGGACGCCACCAGCTCCTCGGCGCGGCGCTTGAGCAGGACCTTTTGCAGCTCAAAGTTGCGCTCGTATTTCTTGGCCATTTCCGACGCCGCGCGCTCCTTCTTGCGCAGCTTCTGGATCTCGGTCTCGGCCGCCGCTGCGGCCTCGCGCGACTTGTCGGCGTCCAGCCGCATCTTCTTAATCAGCCGTGCCTTTTCGGCCCGCAATGCGTCGACGCTGACCCGCAATTGGCGCATCAACATCTCGGCCTTCTTGGAACTGGTCATGGCCTTCGTGGCGTCCATGTGGTTGCGGCGCAGCACCGAGATCTCCGACAACAGCTGTTTGACCTTGAGCTCGTACCGGGCGCGAATATCGCGCTCCTTCTCGCGCGGATTGGCGTCCTGGATGCGAGCTACCGCCTGGTCGCGCTCCGACTTGATCGACACCAGCGCCTGCTGCAGCTGCCCGAGCTTGTCCTCGTACGTGTCGCGCATGATCAGGTTCTCGCGGTGCGTGGCCTCCAGTCGCGCCATCAGTTCTTCCTTGACCGCCAAGTCGGCCTGGATCTTGTGCAGCGCGCGGTGCAGGACCTCGGGCGCCGCGGGTGCGGCGGCGGCCGCGAGGGAACCGGAAAGTTGGCTGGCGGTGTCGTCGCCGCCGGCCACCGTCGGCGTCCGCGCCCACGTCGGCACGTCCATGGCCTCGAGCGCCGACGGCCGCCGGTCCGAGTCTTGGAACTGGCCAATCTCGAGATTGCCGTCCCCTGGCTGGCCCAGTCCGAATGCTGCATTGCTGCCACTACCACCAGCCGCCATGGCAGCAGTCGGACTCCCTGATCGAGAGGCAGGCGCGGCCGCGGTCGAGTCGAGCAAGAACTTCATATCGGCCTGGATCTGGTTGCGGGCGCGTTGTAAGGTCGCCGAGACCGCGTCCTGCTGGTCGACGGATGGCAGCACGAACTTGAACGGTTTGGCGGCGGACCCAACACCATGGCCACCGCCGCCGCGTCCTGAGCCGTGCATGGCGGCGGCGTTGGCGGCCGAGGAAACCAGCGACGCCTGGTGTTTGACGAGCGTGAGCTCGGTCTCGCGTTCCGAGAGCGAGTGCTGCAGCTCGGCAATGCGCGTCAGGTAGCTCGTGAGCAGCGGGTTGGGCGGCGACGCGACTGCGTCCTCGTCCGTGTCCATGACATCGTCGGCACCATCCACCAGTCCACGAGCAGCGTGATCGGGGATCGACCACCCGTTCTTTTCCATGAGCAGCGCGTCGCGCTCGGCTTGGACCAACACCAGCTGCTTTTCCAGTGTCTGGATCCGGAGCTGCAGCTGGTGAATGTGCACCTCGAGCTTGGACCGCTCGTTCTGCAAGTCTGAGACCGTGTTGCGCAGCGACGAGTGGATCAGCGAGTGCTGTTCCTGCAGTTTCGCCAAGTTATCGTACGACCCGGACGCCGACATGAGTCCGGTTCCCGTCATCCCGCCATTGGAGGGGGCAAGCCCGTACTGGTCTTTCAGGGTCGCGAGCTCGAGCTTGAGCCGGGTGATTTGCGTGCGCAGCTGCTGCACCTCGACGCTGTTGGCGCCCGATTGCGGGTTGATGGTCACCTTGTTTTTGATGTTGCGCGCGCGGTTTGCGTACTTGAGCGTGCTGAGCGTCTCTTGGAAATTGGTATCAGCGGGACTCACGCACGCGAGCATCAGTGTCTGCGAGTTCCCCCCCAGCGAGTCTTGCAGCAGGCGGGTCAGTTTCGAGTCGCGATATGGGACGTGGCCGGCACCCCCCGATGCGAGCCGCGACTCGTCGCCCAGCGCCGATATCACGTTGCCGAGCGCGAGCAGGCCCGAGTTGATGGCGATGCCTTCTTTGGCGCGGGCGCCCTCGGCGTGCGTGCGTTTCAGCTGTTACATGTCGTTTATTTAGTGTGCATTTCAGACGATGAATAGGGAAAGTGGGTATACCCGCTCCGAGCCAGCCAAGTCGACGAAATGAAACTTGCTCATGATCCGCTCAAATGTGCCCGTGTCCGGGTCGTTTTTGGTGAGCCGAAGAGTGACAGAAAAGATGGCGTGCGATCGCGACGACACCATGTTCATGTCGGTGGATCCGGTGGTCCGGCAGAGCGAGCCCTTGTTCAAGAAGCTTGATGAAAAATACGTTAGTGCACTGTCACAATAACGAAAGATCAAGACGTACTTAAACAGTTGCTCCGGCGACTCGCACGGTTCCTCTCGGACGCCCATCCACACGATATTCCCAAACTCGTCCTCGCGGATACGCAGCGTCTCGCCCGACGACGGGATCACGCTTCCAAATGCGCTGGAGGGGCGGTTCGATGCGCTGGACCCGGGCCGCGACCCGCCCTCTCGGAGCGACGGATTCAGCAAATCAATCAGCTCCTCGTTGTACAGCTCCAAAAAGGACACGGCCACCGAGAACTCGCTCGGAGATGGATATCGTCGTGGCAGTTCGGCGAACAGCGCGTGGATGGCGCGCGGGACAATCCCTTGGTGCTCGGTGCCAATGTTGCCGTCGAGGCCCGTGCCCATGGAGAAGGTTTTGCCCGAGCCGGTCTGGTATCATGTGTTTGGTGTGTGGTGATCAGTTACCAATTTTTTTCATATGCTTTCCACACAGGAGCTCGAGAGCAGCAGCATAGGCATGCCGTCCGCAGTGTGAATGCGGCATGAATGCGGCACACAATAATGGATATAAATAATCTTACCTGGCCATATGCGAGCACGGTGGCATTGAACCCGTCCATGAACCGATCCAGCAGCGGCGCAACCGCATCGTCGTACACGGTGTTTTGGGCCGAGTCGGTCCAGAACACGTGGTCGTAGGTGAAGGAGCGGTCCTTGCCAAGAATTACCTGTGGGACGCCGCCAATGGGCGAAAGACACTCGTATTCGTTGGCCAGCGTCTCCTTTGCCGTCAGCGGCCGCACACGGAGTGCCACGCGGACCGAGGTTGTTGTCATAGAAGCGATTTCGTATCCAGGAATCAATCAGTGGCGCGTTTATTTAGAGCGAGTGGTCGTTGTATTATGATTCTTCAAGTGCGGCGAGAGAGAGTATTTTATTTGCATTCAAACCAGCTGCTCGGCAAACGCCCCAAGTACGGACGACACCGACACCCACACCCACACCACACCACACCGTGCTCGACAGAGTGATTTTAGAGAGCGAATGTAACATTCCAGGAAAAAAAAAAAAAGGGCATTCCCCAAAGAAACAAGCTACACATCTACACCCACGCACTCCCATTCCGCACAGTCGCAGCAACACGACGCGGAATGGAGCCGCCTTGAATAAAAGGGGGAGAAGGAGGGACGTGGCGCCCTCGTGCTAACGAGTTCACTCGCACGTGACAGAGGAGTTTTATAAAAGTGTAAGCGCAAAAAACCTCTCTTTGGCCGCGTTTAATTCTGCTCATATGTGTTGTTGTCGGTCGTGAGATTCATTCAATCCACCAACCAAGGCCCATCCGCACCAATATCATACGCGTCCCCTCTTATAAAAATGTCCTCGTCCGTCTCGTCCCCGCCGCCGCCGCCGGCGTCCATGTACCCGCTCGCGGAACCGATGCCCGGGACCTCGACATCGTCGTCTCCGACACCTTCTTCGTCGGCGCCCATGTATCCACCTGCGGAGCCAATGCCCACTGCGACGACCGCGGCCCCAATGTACCCGCTCGCTGAACCCGTTTCGGTGACCACCACGCCGACTCTGGCCCAGTCGACTAATATGACACTGACATCGCCCTCGTCTTCGCTGGCCACCACCCCCTCCGTCTTGCACCCGGCCATCAAGCGCTCAGCCGATGACGTTGCCCGCGCCGAGGCCGAGGAGGAGGAGGAGAATGGGTACGTTGTCCCTCGTCGTCGTACTAAATGCGTTGCCTTATTGACTTTTTTTTTTCTCACTCGCCCTATTTAAACAGCGACCCCGCCCTCAACGGCACCACCGTCGCAGCCTCTGCTGCCCCGACGCCGCTGGCCATGCTCGCTGGCGTTCTGGCGGCTGCCGTGGACTCTTCGCCGGCCGAGGCTCTGATGCCCGCCGCCAAGCGCGCAAAGCTGGAACCTTCTTCTATTTCTGCTTCTCTTGCGATGGCACCGGCGCCCATCATTGTGGAGACCACCTCTTCTTCCGCCGCCGTTTCGGTCGTCGTGGATGTGCCTGTTGCGGATGTGCCTGCCATTTCCAACGGCTTCACAGCTCCTCTGGCGGAAGATGCCCCAGAATCCGTGGAGAACATGCAGCCATTGCAGCACCTGCCGCACGACGATCCCATGGACGTGGACGACCCGACAGCTGCCGCCGCCGCCGCCGCCGCGAATGTCGTCACCATGGAGACCACCAGCTCGACTGCCGTTCCCTCTGCCAGCCCGACGGGCCCGCTCACACCCACGTCCCTGTCGGCCATGACGTCATCGGCGTCGCCAGCCGCCGAGCGGTCCAACGAGCCGCCATTCCACCCGACCATGGAAGCCTTTTCGGCGTTTGGCGGCGACTTGGAGTCGGCGGTGGTTCCTGTCGCTGCCGCTTCGCCGCCGGTCAAGCACGAGCACGTGGAGGCGGCGCCTGTTGCGGCAGCAGTACCAACTGTCGCGCCCGTAACAGCACAGTCGACTATTCCGGCGGCTCCCGTGCTTCACCCGGTGCACGCATCCGCGGACTTTGAAAGCGACTATTCGGCTACGCCCATGACCACCGCTTCTACGTCGCTCGCGAGCGTGCTCGACCCGGCCCCACAGCACCACCCTGACGTGCTCTCGGCCATGAATGCCACATCTCACTCTTCCCTTGCGTCCGCCCCTTTGACCACTCCCCAGGTACTCCATTTTTTTTCAATCTTCCGACTAAAAAAAGGAGTATTCAAACAGCAATAAAAACAATTTAGAATGGACAGCTCCCACCGTCTGGAACTGCCAATGCAACACGTCCGATGACCCCGGCGTACCACAAGCACATGACGGCGGCGATTCGCGCCATTCGCAAGCTCAAGGACGCCGAGCCGTTCAAGGACCCGGTGGACCCGATCCGGCTCAACATCCCCGACTACCCGCTGATTGTCAAGAACCCCATGGACCTCAGCACCATTTCGGACAAGCTCTCGCGCCGCGTGTACGCGACGGTCGAGGAGCTCGACCACGACTTCCAGTTGATGGTGGACAACTGCATCCGGTACAATGGCGACCAGTCGGTGTACGCGGCGTCGGCTCGCAAAATGCGGCTCTCGTTTGACAAGCAGCTGGAACGACTGACCGCCGTGGACATGGCGCCGCACCTGCCGCCGACCCCGCGCCCGTTGCCCGGATCCGCGTTTGCCGCCGGATCGGCGCACGCCTCGCCGCACGCGTCGCCGTCCCCCACGATCTCTCGCCAGGCCGCGGCGGCCGCTGCGGCCGCCAACGCCGCCGCATTTGCGCATAGCCACGCCGGGTCGTCGCCCAGCTCGGACTTGGACGCGGCGCTGTCGGTCGTCAAGGAACTGTTCAAAAAGACCCACATCAAGCTGGCCGGACCGTTCCTCGCGCCCGTCGACCGCAGCGTGCCTTCGTACTACGAGACCATCAAGTCGCCCATGGACTTTGGGACCATTCGGTCACGGCTCGAGCAGGGCGGGTACTATGCCGACTCGGCACAGGTGCTGGCTGACTGCCGACAGGTGTTTACCAACTGCTCGCTGTTCAATGCGCCCGGGTCGGTCGTGTACGGCATGGGCAAGCAGACCGAGACGGTGTTTCGGCACGCGTGGGAGCGCAAGTTTGGTGGTGGTGGACAGGCCCAACACCGGCACGGCGGCAATGCGACACCGGCGGCCGTGGTGGGTGGGCCTGCGGCTGCACTGGCCAAGGCGCCGACGCCCCGGCCCAAGAAATCGCGCCGCACTACCCCCGCGCCGTCCAAGCTCGGCGGCAGTTCGTCGCGCGACTCGGGGTCGGACGACTCGGGGTCCGAGGAAGGACGGACCGCGCGGTCGCAGATTGCGGCGCTGCGACAGTCGATTGGATTGCTCCAGAGCCAGCTCGACCAGTGCATTGCCGAGCACCGCATCAGCAAGCGCAAGCGCCGCGACGCGTACACTCTGCCGTCGCACTCGTACGCAGCGCCGCCCGCGCCCCCCGTCGCGCGCCGTGGCAGCAACGCCGTGTCATCGTCCTCTGGTGGCCGGAGCGGCGGCGGTGGTGGCGGCGGTGGTCGGTCGCGCGCTTCGGCGCCCGCTCGCGCTCACCCTGCTCCCAAAACAGCCGCACCCGCACCGCCCGCGATGGCCGCGGCGCCGCCGCCGCCGCCACCACCACCGGTGGTGCCCGCGGTTGAGGTCACCTGGGACATGAAGCGCGAAATCAGCGAGCGCATGGGCGACTTGCCGCCCGAGAAGCAGGTGATGGCGGCCGAAATCATTCGCGCGGCCATGCCCAACATGCCCACCAATGCCGCCAACGAGATCGAACTCGATATCTCGGTCCTGGAGAACTCGACGCTGTACGCGCTGTGGCAGCTGGTAGCGACTGCTGCACCTCTTGTAATGATGGCTGCTGCTGCTCCCGCATCTGCTGCACCGCTGGGAGTGGCAGAGCTTTTGGCTGCCGACCCGACCCAGGCTCCGGGTGCTGCAGCGGCGGCACCCAGCTCGCTGGCGGCGGCGCTGTCCTCGGGGTCGGTGGCCGCGGCGATCGCGGCGTTACCGGCGGCGATCGGCACCTCTTCCGACCTCGCGCACGTGCCTCCATCCTTGTCGCCATCGGACCCGTCGGCGTCGCTGGCGGTGGCGCAGCAGCACGGGCACCACCACCACTATCACCACGCGCACGGGAACGCAGGGCACGGCGGCCGTGGGCAAAAGCCGCCCGTGTCGCTGTCCAAGCAGCTCGAGGCGTCGGACGAAGAGGAGGAGAGCGAGGGCTCGAGCGAGAGCGAGTCAGAGTGATTTTGTCTTCATTTTTGTGTGTGCCATTGTTTTTCCGATTTTTGAAGAGCCCAATTATTTATTACATATATGTCGTCGCTACGCGCGAAGATCTCGGCCGTGTATCTGCGCGCACTGGCCAATGGAAACGTTGTTTTTGCGCCGACGACGAAGCGGACGGTCGCGGACTCTGTGACTGGTTTGCAAGTACGGCTATTACGCGTGTTTGTGGAGCACGACGACGATGGTAATGGTCCTATGAATACAGTTTTGCGTGCTGATTGCACCGTCGCTCGCGAAAAAGCCCGGCGGCCGCGCCTCACCACTGCCGACCTCAGCGGGAGCCGTTGCTCCTGCTCGACCCAACCCGTTTCTGCCGTACGACCCGGCACTGTGGGTTGCTGACATTCTTCCTGGAAACACGCACGTCTTGTTGCTTAACAAGTTTCCGGTGATTGCCGACCATGTTTTGGTCGTGACCAAAGGTATCATTGCTGGTTGGTACTGGTTGAGCTTGATGGTAACGATAATTGCTCCAGACTTTATGGACCAGGACGAGCCCATGAGCTTAGCGGACGTGGCGGCAACACTGGTCACACTGGGCGCCATGGATCCGGCGGACCATGCGCTGGCGTTTTACAATTGTGGGCGTGAGAGCGGATCGAGGTATACCTTACTTCTGGGCTTGTCAAATAGGGTCTGTAACTCATGACGACGAATGAGCAACACAGCCAACCGCACCGGCACGTCCAAGTGTTTCCGAACGCGTCTCCCGTGCCTATGGACGCGCTAATTCGATCAGTTCCAGACCACCATCTCGGTATGTCTGTCACGACTTCTATGTGGAATGCGTCGATTCCTGACGTCCAATGCAAAATAGACACGATCGAGCGGCTTCCTTTCCACCACCGCCTGACCCGCCGTCGCACCGATGCCAGCGAATCCTCGGACAAGGAAGCGCTGGAGTTGCATGCTGCGTACACGGGCCACTTGCACGCGCTTGCTGCCGCGATTGGATTCACACCCACAACAACCGGGTCGGTGCTGCCGCACAATGTGCTGCTGACGCGCGACTGGATGCTGGTGGTCCCACGGTCGCGATCGCACTCGACGACCGAGCCGCGGATCGGACTCAATGCGGTCGCGTATGCGGGGAGCGTGCTGGTGACGAGCGAGGGGGCCGCGGACGGATTGGTCGGGAGGGTCGGGGATGTGGTGTGCGAGTGCGCGTATCCCCGCGTGTGAGTCGATTTGAGTCAACAATGAGTTGGTGGTTCGGTAGATGGGTAGTCGCTCCGACTCGATGTTGACGATGGCACTGACGCGTACCCGTCCTGCTATAACGCAATACAATGGGCGAGGTACTGCAACACAAGCTCACTCTTTCAAAACTCTTGAAAAAAACTGAAAAAAATGACTTCACTGTATCACGGCCACGTCGCCGGCCACGTGCTAGCCTACGCGGGTGCCCGATGCCGCACCCTCGACGTCGCACTTGCGCTCATGCACGTCCTGCCCGCGTTCGAGCAACCCAGCACGGTCCATGCAGTACTTTCGCGTGAGTTTCGCGAGCTCGCCCCAAAACAAGCCTTACCTCTTGCCGTCACGTACGGCCACATGTCAGGCGTCGCACTGTACCCAAAGGCAGCCGTGGAGCCCGTAGCGTGGTCACTCCTCGAGACTGCTGCCAAGGTTGGAAACAACGATCTCATACAAAAGTACCTCCATGCCTGGATTGGCAAAGAACACAATGGAAAGGACACGAAGCTGTTCTTATTAGCCCTTAAAGCCAGCCATATCGTAGTGCTTGAATGGTTCAGAACCCACGATCGCGTCCATGAGAGCATCAAAGAGTGCATGGCAAAGAAATACAGCCTCGCGTGCCTGAAATGGGCCAAGACCCACGACTACCTCTCGATCGCAGCTGACGTGTTGGTCATCAAGGGACTCGCCCAAAACCAACTGGACACGGTGGAGTGGGCAACGAAGGACATGTCAAGCAGTGAGCTGCTGGACATGCTCAATCCAAATGCTCTTGTTAACCATCTCAGCAAGCTACAGTGCAAGTGCTTGGACTGGTGGTGGGCTCATGGACCCCAATTTCCCTTGCCCAATGATTTCTGTACTATTGCTGATAACTCCCAGAGGTAGAGGATTCTACTTGGTCTAAAACTGTCAATGCTGCGCTGCTCAGTATGTATCGCTGGTAGAATGGACAGCTCGGGCTTAAGTTACAAGAATTTAATGAGACTGGACAACTGATCGCGCGATGTGGATATTTGCCTGCGCTGTCTTTGTGACGATCATGGTGTCACATGTGGTGGAACTTGGTGGAATGTTGGCCATGGTCACCTAACCAACGAAGGCAGTGGAAGAGTGGGGTATAAAAGGGACGCTCGCGACCAGTGCCGCGTCCTGGGCTCTGGGTCGCGAGTCACTTATATTGACTAAAATATAAGTTGTATTAAACCAGAAACCTCTTAGTCTTTCCCACCGACCCAGATCGCAGTGCCTCTCTGAGCGACGAACGTCACACGTGCTTGACTTGTCAGGCCCTATGGTGCTGCATTTGGTGGGCCTGGTCAGTCCCAACTGGGTCATGGGCATTAGTGCTGACAATGGCAGTACCAAGGACTATGCACAAGAGATTTATGCTGCCATGCTAAATTTCGGCCCTTTGAAAAACTGCCACCTTGAGAAATCGTGCGCTGCTATTGCACAAGAGTTCATGTTCCTTGCTTGCCTGGAAGGGTTCAGTAACATGGCTGAATGTGCCTGGTCACCGCACGGGCTTCCTGGGGATTTCAGCCTTGAGCTGGACCAGTTTCTCAATGAAGATGGTCCATGCTTGCCTCTTTTCTTTTGCCATACAGTTTTTTTTGCTCACTTCTCTCCTTTTTAGAGATGGTCTTGATGAATATAACCAGCGTATCGTTCCCCTTGGCAGCCTTAATTGGATCATGTCACTGGTCCACAGCAGTGATATGAACACTGCTTCGCTTGGTGCTCAGATCCTCCTTCATGTCATTACTCAGTGCCTTGCTACTATTGACGCGTCTCGTTACCCTGGTGTTACATTTAGAGTTGTTCAACCATTTTCACTCGCTGCAGTCTCTGCTGGTCCACATTGATACGTTATGGGACATTGCCAAGGTCATTATTGGAGTCAGACCTTGGTACTTGCACGATATCGTCCACTCGGATTTCCTCAAGAGCATTGTCATTGGTTATGGTCAACTGTCTGGCCAATATTACTTGAATGAAACTGCAGCAGTTGTGACTGATCTGTACTGATGGGTCATCTTCACATACACTGCCCCTGGACTTGCTCTTGATTTCGCGAGCACTGCCATTGCTCTTTGCTGCCACGCGAGTCTCGATCAGTCGATCATCGTTTCCATGATGGACCTCCTGAACCTGACTGCAATGAGCGCATTGCTTGCACATTTGGATATTCCTGCCTTTTATGCTGGCACCATTGCTTCGCCTGGCTTCAGCAATGCCGATCGCATCGTTGCATTGTATAATCTACTGGGCCTTCCAAACAAATTGGTGGATCCGAACAATAATTGCAATTTGACTTTCCAATGTGGATGCGCACTGGTCTCCGCCGGTGGCTGGGACCAACTTTGGGACGTTGTTCACAACGCAGATGGCCAGAATTTATCGTATCTCCTCCAGACGGTTCACGTGCATTGTTTTGGCAAACCTGATTTTCTCGCGGGCATGGCAGTGCCTCACGCTTGACTGGTGCGCCTGATTCCTTGAGCACTGTGGCCAAAGGTGGCCCATCACAGACGCGGGTGGGTCCATGATTGTGACGAACCTGGCGCGATGGAATGGTGGGACTGTGCGCTTGGTTGAGGAACTCGACGCGCTGCAGGCCTTTCCCAACGAGCTGTTGCTTGTGAACCTGCGGCTGTTGATGAGTGCCGCTGACGTCCTTGACCTGCAGTAGACTGCGAACACTGCATGCCGGCCGATGTGCCTTGTTCTGTTCCAGTTTATGAAGGCCGTAGAGAGCACGTGTCTTGATTCCACTGCATGTCAATCGAAACACAACTTGTCGTCGTGTGCGCAGTGCACTGAGTGGTGGTCGAGTTTGACTTGATTTTTTTCGCAATATACATGTGTTTTTATTTTCTGTTCTTCAGCGATCAGCACGACCGCGTCGCCAGCGCCGAGCTTGAATTCCTCGGGCAACACTACCTTGTTCTGGCCAGGTGTCCTCATCCAATCCAACTTGAGTAATAAAAGAAGCGCGTTGTCCAGATCAAAATGTCTAGTGAAATCGGTGTATGTATATATTTCGAAAACGGGTACTAAAAACAGGGAGCGTTCTTGGTCTAGTGCGATCCGTGGCTGTGACCGCGGTGACCGCGAAGTAGGCCGTTGGCCTTGGACGACCGCTGGTAGGTGTTGGCCACAGGGTCGGGCGACGGACGCGGGGTCGCGATCGTCACCTTGGCCGCGGTCGCGGTCTTGGAGGCCGTGGTGGTCTTGGACACGACGGGCGCGGCGACCTTGGCAGCGGCGGGTGCGGCGGCCTTGGCAGCGGCTGCCTTGAACTGGGCCGGGCTCGCGTTCAGGGACTGAGCAAACGAGTCGGGGGTACCGCCGTTCTGGTCCCAGCACTGCTGCAGTGCCGAGGGAACACCGGTGTCGTACTGGCCCGAGCAGCCCTCGGGGAAGCACGCGAGCGGCTCGGGGGCCTTGAAGTAGCTGTTTTTTGGAACGTGTCAGTCAAAACCATTCGGAGATTAGCTCAAAGAAATGAAAAACGTACCGGCACACGCCCTGGCTGGGGTCGTTGGACGCGTCGCCGGGCAGGAACACGGGGCACGCGGGCTTGGCCTCGGGGTCGGCGTAGTTGCCGCCCGACACCGTAAAGTCGTGGCAGCTGTACCAGTCCGAGACGCCGCGGAACTCGTCGCCTTGGTAGGCGCCACCGCCAAACCTATTCATTTTCATGTCAATGTCTTTTTTTCCAATGTAGAATGAAGCGAGTGATCGTACCACTTCCACTGGAACGTGTACTGCCCGTCAGCGACCCAGTCGGGGACGGTCCAGGTGGATGTGCACATGTACTCGTCGTCGCCGTACTCGTTGGGATCGCCGCCCAGCGAGTCGCCGACCGGGTTGTACGACGCACAGCCGCCGGCCTCGAAGCAGTTGTAGTGAATGATGTTGTTCTCAAAGTCGTCGTAGGTCTGGGCCGAGTCAAAGGGGACCAAGGCAAGAGAAATGAAGCCACCTGCTCATATTTTTTAGTTAGGAGGATCCGAAAATAGAAGCAAAAGGAAAGCGCACTTGGGTGGTTGTTGCGCGGCCATTGGAGAGGCACAACATCACCGCGGCCATAGGTGGCAGCCGAGGGACGGGCAGACTCCTTGCGGCCGTCCCAGCCGCACGGCGGGCACCACGATCCGCTGTTGAGCGCCGCGCACAGGTTCGAGTCACGGGCATTGGGTGTGGCCAAGAAGGAATGCGCGGACACAAGGCCGATCATCACGGTCAGCGCCAGGAGCACCATGTTGCTGTTGCTGTTGGAAGACGAAGAAGCAAGCATCTTGTATAAAATAAAGGAGCTTAATCAACGAGGGCAAGACGGAGACCAGAGTCGATGAATGGCGGGGGACCCGAGTATTTGTACCTGGACTGCCGCGGGCGCGGCTGCCATACATTCCGATGCGGTACCGAATGGAGAGTTTCAGCACGAGTCGGCAGCTCCACTCCTTTTTGTGGCAATCATGCATTTAAAATTGCGCAAGTCTGTCACGAGAATTCCCATAAAAAAAAACATGTTCATAGAAGCAATAAAAAATCAAATCGGAGCACCAGCAGGGTCGAAAATACGACCGGTGAAAGGCCTGCCCTAGCAAGAGTGAGCATATTTTGAGGGGTGCCAAATTGTGAAAAGCCGTTGCGACCTCGATATTCATAACGCTGGAGAGCGGCGGGAGCGCTCTGCCCTTGCGGTGGCTGCTGCTGCTGCGGGTTGTGATGGCGGGTGGACGCGGTTCCGAAAGATGCCATCGGCGCGATCCGATGCTCCTCCTGTCGCTGGGGGGTGGTCGTGGCCCTCTGCATGGCGAGCTCGGACTGCAGCCGCTGCTGCTGTTGCTGCTGGGCGGGAACAGTTGTATACAGTTTTCCCATCCGCTCCTTTTGACAGAACGGCAAAAGATTTATCACAACTTCCCATTTATTGACAAAATAACGTTATGCAAATCCACCGACGACCACCCGCACTCAGCGTCACGCTCCTGCTGGCGCTCGACCTAGCACTGCATGCATGGGCCCTCTCGCACCACGCGGCGCTGATCGCCAACCGGGCCGTGATCACCGCGATCGCGCCGTCCGTAGTCACCGTCTTGGCCACCTGTCAATCGCTGGTCCTGGTCTCGTGCTTGGTACAGGCGATCCCGCTTGCATTGCCGGTGACGATGGGTTGGGTGCAGTTTGCCATCTCACGTACGGCGATGCTCATTGCGCACCGCCACCGCCACCAGTCGTCAAAGAATAATGGATTGCTGGTCCGGGCAGCGCTCGCGCACACACATCCCGACGCGATCCCGGCGCCTGCGTGGCGATGGCGGCGTGGTATTGTGATTGCGTGGTCTGCCGTGCTTGCCGTCAAAGTATATTTGTCTTTTACTGGATGAATGATCAAATTCATTGAAATAAAAATATAAAGGTCCTGTCGCTGGGAATCGCCCTCTACATGATCCTGAGCCCATTGGCGGCCGTTCAGGTTGCTGCTGCCGCTGCCCTCTACACGTCCGATCCAAATGTTCCCGGTAACGCATATGATACGCTGTCCGCCGGGGCCACCGATACGCTGTTGCTGCTGGCGTCGGTGTCAGCGTGCACCGTGTGGGCGATTGTGCAATCGTGGGCGGCGTGTCGCGGGATCGGGCGCGGCGGGTTCTGGGCTCTTGGTGTGAGCAGTCGCGCTGAGAAACGTCAATAACTCTTGCTGGTTCGCTCTCTTATATTTTGGTGCTGCTGCCTTGTCAGCGACACCTTACCGGCGCCGTCCCTCTCGGATCTGATTGAGGTAAGTTTGCATCAACTGACCAGGGCAATTCCACGATCCCACGACCACAGGCCAAGCCAGCTCGCCCTCGTCCCGTCCCGTGCTCTCGGTTGCATAAGGTGGGAGCAGGACACGACCTCCGTTCACCTCGTCATCCCTTTCTGCAGCCCCAATCTTTCACACTGCCATACACAAGAATGCACCACTTTCTCGTCCTCACTCCCCTCGCAACGATCGCAACGATCGCACCCAGGCCGCTATCGTCAGCCAGCCGCGCGACAACGGCCGTCCCGCGTCCCCGTGGAGCTAAAATGCTGCTCCAAGTACGGGCCTAGCCGCGACCTCTGCGGCGACGACTGCCAGCTGTATTTTTTCTATCCTTCGTCGCGTTCTTGTGACAGCGCGCCACCGATCCTGACCGTGACTCCGATCTCGTGCACGCTCAACATCACCTGCGATTCGGGCCAACCAAACTGCAACTCAGAACCGTGCTGCTCAAAGAATACTGATTCAACATTGCGGAATGTTGCGCGCGTGACTCATGTCATCGGCTGTACTCGGGCTTGCGTGTGCTGGTGAGGCTGAAACCAAAAGCTGACGGCATTTCTTAGGGAAAGCATTCTCCTCTGCGAACTTCAGAAATATTGAATGCGGAGCGACCCACTGCACAAAAGAGATGCTCGCATAAAGAACGGTTTCCTTGAAGAAAATGGTGAAACTCTCCAAAGAAGAGTAGAGTGTTTTGATTGAGCGACAGCAGAAAAATTTCAATCCAACACAGGGACCAAACCAAAAGCAAACTGACAAAAACGACATGAATTTCGGCTCCATTCTCCCTTCAACTTTGCCCAGATATAATCCACAACTCGCACTTTCCCCAAAAAAAAAAAATAATAATAATCAAGTCAATTCAAAACACCAAATGTCGGCCACGGAACCGCCGATCAGCGACGCAGTGGCCGTCAACTCGCTCATTGCGACGGGATTTTTGCTCGCGTACTCCCTGACTGCCCTCTACCGATCCATCGCCAATGCTTTCCCCATCATCCGGAGTCGGATCGCTCAGATCTTCCAAGGCAAGACCATAACCCCCAAGAGCCGCAAGCGCACCCCCCGCGACTGGCTGCTCATTACGTCGGCGATGCTCCTGATCATCGACACATTCAACAAGTTTGCGATGCTGGGACAATACCGGGCGACCGGCACTGCCAACTACCTCGTGTACCGCATCTTTGAGATCATGGCCCTTCACTCTGCCATGTTTCTGATCTTTTTCGCCATTGCGCTCCGCTGCACGATCATCGTGCTTGCCAAATCTCCCTCGCTGCGCAAAAAAATCATTGGGGCATTTGCCCTTTCGTTGGCGATCGTGTTTTCCGAGCAAAAAGTAGCGTATTTCGTCATCCTCGCGCAGAAGATGGAGCAAGGCGCTAACGATCGGTGGTGGATTCAGGCGTATGGATCTTTAAGCTTTTTTTTTTTTTGCCCGCCATACTTTGTTTCATTCACAAAGTATCGGACGGATACACAGGAAGATCACTCCACTTTGGCTGACTCTTCAAGTCATAATCATCATTTTGGCCATCACCGGCGTTTCCACGTGGAGCGTATACATTGCGTTCCATGATCCGACCCAGCTCCGGTCCCGTGCCAGCCAGAGCTCAAGCCAAAAGGGGAGCTCCGCGCCTGAAAAGTCAACCGAGCCGAGTCCCAGCGAGTCGTCGAACAACAACAACTCTGGCCCGAGTCTCCAGAGTGCCGCGAGCCAAGCGCGCAAGAGTGGGATTCAGTCTGCCGCGACCATACCCGTCACCGCAACCGCGTCCATGGCAGCCATGACGATGGCGGCGTCGCCACCCATGAGCCGGGTGACGGCCACAGCCACCGGCACTACTGCTTCATCGCCAGTGAGCTCGCTGCAGCAGAACCTGACGCTGACGTTTACCTTGCTTTCGTTCGTGGTGGTCGCCTGCTACATTGTTCACCTGATTATCGTCCTTTTGGTTGAGGATCAGCTTCCCATGATCCAAGGACTCTGGGTCAACTTTGTGCTCAACACAATCTTATCGACGGAGCTGCTGTTTGACGCACTGCTGCGGTGGAGCGCTCGCCGCCAGAAGTAAAATAGCAAAAGTCGCTTGAGTAATCTCGTGCGTTTTCTGGTTTTTAGCAGTGCAAGTCGTAATATAATGTATAATTCGCGATCTGCTACTCATTCCTGGCCGCTCTCGCATAATGTTTTGGAAAGAGCAATTATATTCACCTCTGCTCGTCCTCGTCTTCATCCGCAATGTCGTCCTCTTCGTCATCCTCACCAACAATATCAACTTCAACGGCATCAAGCTCACGATTGAATAGACACAAGCGAGCGGCTCGCCGAATCACCTCCCAGTGCGCTTGAAGGTCTTCAGTCAGGACTGGGACGGTGGTCCCGAGCGTCGATCCCTTGGTCGCCAACTATTCGAGCACTTGCCGCTCAGCGTACTGCACCGATTTCGTGTCACCCAAAAGATGCGTCATAGCCTTTGCGGGCATCTCGAAAGCGCCCCAGTTTTCGACCATCCACTTCAAGGCACCGAGCGCACGCTCCAGGTTGACATTGCAGAGGTCAAGGCACGCAACGGCAGCAACATCGCGGACCGCGATGGGCTTGCCAAGTTTGCCAGAAATATGCACCCACCAGCCAGCGTGGTCCATGTGCCCGCACACCAGGCTCTGCCGCAGACACGCAGCACCGTCAAAGCCCCTGAATCTAAACTCCTTGGGCGTGGTCAGCCACTCGCACCACCACACCAACAGGGCCGAGCGGCATCGCTGTCGGCCAGGGTCACAGCCAACGATTGTGGGAATGCTGGTTGCTACATGTCCCAAGTAAAAGTCGGCGCGGTTTTGCTTGACAATGAGCTCGAGCGTGTCCAGATGCCCGGCGCTCCATGCCAGTTTGAAGGACGGCGCAAGGCTGCGGTAATCCAGGCGCAGTTTTGGTTGCCTGGACCATTCCAGAACGCGTTTGTCGGCACTGATGATCGGTCAAGAGATCTCGGTAGAGAACTGGTTGCCACAAAACGTTTGCAGCTCGGAGCACGTGTCGTCGCTGGTGGGGGTCCAAGAAAAGATCGGGAGCTGGAGGTTGGGAAGGCGCTTGCATGTTACGACCCAATGGTCAGTGACGGTCCTCCAGGTTTTGTGGTTCGCCGAAATGTGGGCGGGAACACGGAACCGCAAGGTGGGGTGCTGCAGTCGCGCTTGCCTCACCAGGTCCAGGGTATCAAGGCGAGCGGCCGCACTGGCATGCGGCAACACGTTGAGCAAGGGAACAAAATTGAGCTTGCCCGCCAAGTACCGACGCAGCCACCAGTCCACCACGCCTGCGTCCACTATGGTCGGGCGCTGCAGCGCCAGCCGGTTGATCTGCACCAAGTCCATCGCGTGCGCGCTAATAAGGCCCGCGTCTTGCATATCGCCAATCAACTCGAGCGTATCGCGCAGGCCGTGCTCGCCCAGCAGTGCTAGATCGGCCAGGTCCAGTCCATCACGAACTACGTGGTTGTCGCCGTCGTCGCCAAACAGGGTATGCAGGGCAGGCGGCGGCCGAACGCGCAGCACGAGCCCGTCGTTGACTGCACGGTCGCGCCACCACTGGCACATGCCCAAGTGGTTCGGACAGGGGCGGCAGGTCTCTTTCCGCCACGGCCATCCAACGCCGTTGTTGTTCCAATTGTTGTAGCTGTATCCGGCGCGAAAACCGTCGCGGTAGTCGTCGTCAATGCCCTGGTCGGGGTTGTACGGGTCGCCATTGTCCAGGTACATGCGAGCAGTCAGCGCCAAGTGCACGGCGGCAGTGTACTTGAACTCGAGTCCGTGCACTTTATGTTTGTCCCACCACCAGTCGAGCGTGGCCACGTCGCGCGCATTGTCGACGGCCTGAGCCGAGTACGGAAACGCGGCAGGCGGCAATTTGAGGTCGCTGCAGTGCAGCCGCCACAGGCGATCGAGCATGGGGACGCCCGCAGCGGAGGCAGTGTCAACGAGGCTGGCCGTGACCACTAACGATACACGATATTTCCGGTTGCGGTACGCGCAGAACCAGTCCACCACGTCCACCAAGTTTTCGGCCACCGCGCGCTGGAGCAGCTCGGGCACGCGTTGAAATGGCGGCATCACCGCGGCCCAGGCGCTCAAAAGACTCGCTGATAGCACCACGTTCGGGTCAGCGCCGTCAACGCCACTCCATTGCTGGCACTGCCGCAGGAGCTTGCGAGCAAACTGCGGCGTGCGTCCAAAGGGCACTGTCATCAAGCACGCGTGCCAGTGCTGCGGATAAATATATGCCGTCTGTCCGTCAATGACATGGCAAAAGATCGTGTCGAGGACCTGGTCAGGCAGTAATATATCCATTTGAAGGGTTTGGCCGTGATCAAGATTGGTTGCACGAAAGAGGTGGCAGATCGTCGTCCCTGCTCCAGGTGGATCCTCGCTGGCGACCTCGGTCTCCTCCCCATCGTCTTCCAAGGCGGCTCACGTCACGCCTTATTTCGCGACATTCGCCCTCTTTGAGAAGTCAAGTCAACAAAAAAATGAATATCCCGAATCTGGTACTCGACCGCATCTTTTGCCACCTTATTGGCGGCACGAAGGCACATAACGCTTGCCCCGATGACTGGTCTGCTTGCCTTATGGTGGTCTACCCCGCCCAAATTCCGGGATTCGTGCGCTGCCTGCTCCGCCAATGCCCCTCGTTTGCTATCTTCAAGAGCGGTCCCACGGCGAGCCTGCCACTGCTCCGGATCTGGCTGACCCACTTTACGCCGCGAGAGTTCGGACTCGACAACGCTGGCCCGCTGTTGGCGTATGCCATTCGCCGCCACGACCTTGACGGGTTCGAATGGCTTTGCAAGTACTGCGCCAACGAAAAGAATAATTTCCCGTTGACAGTGACGGCAGCCATGGTCGACAGCGCGTCAACGAACGGTGTCCTCATGCTCGACCGTCTGTGGCAGCTGTACTGCGACCAACTGCACCTGCTGCCCGCTGACTCTCCATCCACGTTCGCGGCCTTTGACAGCGCCCAGGACGTGGCCACGCTCGACTAGTGGTGGCAAAAGCACACGCAATTTGGTCTTCCGCTCGTGTACCTCGAGGCCGTGTATAGCGCCATGATGGGCCGTATCCCTCGTGATGTTTTACTTGATGCGTATTCTGGGTCCCGCAGGCCCCGACCAATCGTCACCGAGGACCGCCCGATACAACTGGCTATTTGCCAATGGTGGCGCGACCGCGCGACCATGGGCGGGCTCAAGCTCAGCATCCAGACCGTTGATACAATCGAACCGAACGATTGGGACTACGAAGACGAAGACGAAGAGTTAGAAGACCAGGAAATCTTGCGCCCGTTCAATAATGTGGATCTGGTGCTGCTGGGCGGAGACTGGGACCGTCTCGACCTGCTCGAGGCATGGGTGGCCATAGTGGACAGCGCCCTGTTGCCCCCTGCCTCCATGGACTTCCTCCCCCACTATGGTGATCCACTTCAAGTAGCTGAGATTTTCAATTCGCTTGTTCTTGACTGGTGGTGGCAGCGATATGTTGAGCACAGACTGGTGCCCCCTGATGTCCAGAGCCTAACCGCCGGAGCCTACCACAAAGCCCGCGTCGACACCCTTGGCTGGATTTGGCGCAAGTCGTCGTCGCATCCCGCCGACGGCTCACCAAACCCTCTCCCATTCGTGGTCCCTGAGAAAATCCACGTCTCGCAGGACGCAATGACCACCATCTTGCCGTGGTGGTTTGCACGCGCCGAAAGTGATCCGCACCTCGAAATGCCAGTGATCGAGTGGCAGGCAAACGACGACGACACGCTTGAGGACATGCAGGCGTTCTGGGACCTCCAGTCCGATCCCCGTGCAAGTGCTTTCAGGTTCCTCTTGCCGTCTGGTTACTACCCAACCGACATTCGACTGATTCCATGGATGACGGAGCGCCGAGCCAACAACGATTCCAAATGCTTCTTTTGGTACACGTTTGAACATCTCTGGAAGAAGCGCCGGACCGCAGTCATGGCGGACGAGCGTGGGGTCGGCTTCCCTTACGATGGGATACTCGAGTACACGTGCTGGTTTGCGCACAAATCCTCAGCGTCCACGTTGCTTTCCAGGTTAGATTGGTCACCGAACGGTTGGACCACGACGTTGGCAGCCTCGCCCAGCTGCCACCTGATACATTCGAGAAGCTGATCAAGTCGGCGGACATGAGCGGAAGTAGTCGGGTCATTGAGTGGTTCGCGACGCACGGTCCGTCGCACGGGTTTCTGGTACCAGTGCTCGTGGACCCCGAGCTTCAGGAATCTTGGAAGGTGTGCGCCGTGCGGGACAGTTGGGAATGTCGGCTGACATGGAGTAGATCACATTTTTTACTTAATACAATCATTATGGCTCGCCCAGATCTGTATCTTTTGCAGCTCGCCATAATTTAGGAGTAGTAAGGTCGGGATTGGTCACATAACGCTCTTTCAAAATGCATACAATAAAATGACGCTCTTGATACCCGACCTCATTCTTGACACGATCCTGGTGCTGGCCGCCGCTGCCCTCGCACACGGCGTACCTGAGCGCTCAAGCGCCATCCGCATCGTCAACCAGAACGCACTTCGCAGCCTGATCAGCGTCACTGCGTCCAGCCGTGTGCCCAACACCACCCGCCTGGCCCTGCTCTTGTTCAAGCACTGCACGCTCCCCGCCGCTGCGAGCAAGGGCCGTGCCGATATTTTGGCGCTGCGCCGCACCTATTTTGGTCCGCTGGTGAAAATTGCGGACGCTGGTGTGGACAACCTCGATCCGTTCCTGGCCGCATCGCGCGACAGCGGCAACCTGCAAGTCCTCGAGATGCTCTGTCGAGATAATGGCGATATTGTCGGGTCCCGCGAGATCCTGCAGTACATGGGCGCCGCGTCGTCCTCGGGTTTTGTTCAAGTCCTTGAATTCTGGCACAAGGTATCGCCGCTACAGCCGTGCACCGACAAAGAGAGAGGTGTAGGCATTGCCATCTATTGCGCTGCCCTCAGCGGCACTATCCCGGCCCTCGAATGGTGGGCAGCGCATCCTCTGATCGATCGGCTCTCCAGCACCGCGTTCCCAAGGCGTGTGGCCACCAAGCGCACGCCGCCGTCGGCGGCCGCCCTGTCGTGGTGGTACGCAACGTGTGCCCGCGGTATTGCCGCCAAGTCGCCCTACACTTGGCCCCACGTCGCCATGGCCGATTTCGTGCAGGCCGCGGACAGCCAGCTGTTTCGGTCATTGATGCATCCCGATCGCTGTGGAGAAGGTATTGACCCAGTGATTCTTTCGAGCTTGTCGTTTGCAGGCCGACCCGACGACCTGACGTGGTGGACCGAGACGCGAGGAACTGCACTCCCGCCCATGGCCAAGATCCGGCCCGATTTTGCATGCGCGACCACGCTACCAGTGCTGAAATGGTGGTGGGCCAGGTTCCCCGACCCAAAGTTGTACTATCCGGTCACCTTGACGGCCGTCGCGCTGGATCGAACGGAATTGTTGGACTGGGCACACTCGCACGGCGCCATTCAGTTGACGGAGATGCGATTGGCATGGCATGTGACAGCGGCCGCTATTAAGGGGCATCTGAGCGTGCTAGTCTGGTTCCAGGAGCACTCGATGCTCAACGTGGACCTGTCGAAGCTTCTTAATAGCGTTAGCAAGCTGGGGCACGTACACATACTGGACTGGATGGTGCGCACGCTCGACCTCTCGCGCGCATGGCCGACCGCTCGCGTGATTGAGACTGCGTGCAATCAGGGCCACTGCCTGGTCCTTAAATGGTGGATCAACGTCGCAGCATCCAATCAGGTTCTGGTGTCAACATCCGTTTTACTTGATTATTCCGCCGACGCACTCGACTCTGCATCAACGGTCGAGGTTGTGGACTGGTGGCTGCATGGCGGCCATGGACTTCCACTCAAGTACACGCACTTGGCCATGAATAATGCGTCGTGCTCGCTGCGATGCACTGCCTTGCTCGACCTTTGGCTTGCGAGCGGGCTGCCCCTCAAATACACTCACCAAGCACTTGAGGAAGCGTGTTCGGCCGTCGATATTAGGGTCCTCGAGTGGTGGCGCACGAGCGGACTGCGTGTGCAGCTGCCACGGGCAGTGTACGACCGGCGTCGGTACCAGGTGCAGCAACTCAATGGCATCCCCGGAACTGAAACCAACCCTTTGTTGCAGTCCGACGTTTCTGTTGAGCAGCCGGTGCTGCAGTGGTGGGAACAGCACGTGTTTGACGTCGGCGAGGGTGAGTGCGACTGGATCGAGACTTTACCAGAGCCCGTCCGAGTTCCTCTAGTCCCGCCTGATTCGGCTCTTGCACGAATAGGTTGGGCGTTTGGATTTTGAAAAGTGATTGAATGAAAAGGTTTTATTTTGAAAAACTTGGACTTGGAATGAAATGCACGCCGGTTGTCCTTGGTCCACTGAATATATGTGGACGAGTCAAACCCCATTGGCGGCGGGCGACAAGAATGACACTTGTTCCCCAAAGACGACTGGCAGCCACCAAAGCATTAGTTCCGCCCCTCCCCCGAACTGGTTCCTCCGAGATGACAAGGGATTCGAAGAAATGAAAAAAGGCATGTGAGCGCATCCCTCCCCCCATTTCCCTCCCTCCCAACAGACCACTGGACCAGCTCCCATTTCGTTGCTACGGCTGGACGACGGAACGAAGCATGACCCGAGTTGGAGACGATCGAGCAACGCGGAGTTGGCCTGATTTGTTCCACATACGTTTGTCAATGATGCAGATGTTGTTGGTTGCTTGCTCAATCACGATGACCATGTTGTTGTTGCTGTTGTTGTCGAACTAGATCCTGGAGGATCAAACGAAGGCAAGCATCAACTCGGCCATGATATACAACAACAAAATGGAAACTGGCCCAGCAATCTGCAGAGAGAAAACGAAATGAAAGAAAGAAACGCACACATGCCTCCTCCATCCCATGCCACCTAACAGTAGCAGCCCGAGCTTGGATTGGTTCCTCCAAGCGTCCTGGTTGCAAATGCTGTGTCCATTTCTGTTGATCGAAAGTGCAGTGTAAGTTCTTTGTTTGGTGCATTGGGTGATAAATACGTGGAAGGGTACAGCAACGGTCGCAGTCGACGGCGTGGGTGTGGCATGGGTCGTGGCGAAAATCGCGCGTGTTGTCCAAGACGAAGTACCCTGCGCGGCAAACGCCTGCGCGGCCGAAACGGGAGCGCAGGTAGACGCGGTGGTCATTGTCTCGATCATCGATATCGTTGGTGATGGTGGTGGCCGTTGGCGTCAAAGTCTCGACGTGGGCCAGGATCCTGGCGGGGCTATTATTTAATAATTTTCATTTGGTCAGCCGTGCTGAGGATGAGAATATTGGAGGAGCACGTACAAGATGGTCAGCAGAAAGAACGCAGCGACGGCGATCCACGATCCGAAGGTCGGAATGAACATTGTGGGATAATTCTGAATATTTCAAAGTGGGAAAATGAATTTGTGGTCAGCGCTTTTCGTTTTATTTGATTTAAAGCGGATCCGAAGAGCGGCGTTGCTATCGACGACATATTCGATACAGGGCAGGAGAGACGAGCAGAAAAAATGTCATGCAAAATACGAAGAAGACGGGAGAAAATAAAATCGGATCGGACAGTGGATGGATGGAATAACGGATCAGCACGCCAGACGGTCGGTGGCACGCTCGCGGGCAGCGCAAGGCGACAGGCGACGGTGGTATAAAAATGAATAGAAAAGGGAACGGACGCACCGAGATCGATATAATTGGGTAAAAACAAACGATGGATAGGAATTGTGGATGGGGCGAGTGGTCTGCCTTTGTGGTGTTTTTCAACACATGCTTTGACAGGGCGATTCCCAAAGGATAAAATTTCCTGTCATAGACGAATGAATCCGGGTCAGCGTTGCGAAAAGGGCCATTTTCGCAGAAAAAAAAAGAAGCAAGTCAATGGCCCTTGAACGTGATGTGATCCTTCCCTCCACGGCCCATTTTCTCAAGCAA
>MU624596.1:0-43632 GCA_025349905.2 Blastocladiella britannica
TGTGTGTGTGTGTGTTTGAATTGAAGGCGATTGTTGGTGACGAACGACAGAAAAAAAAGTGAGCGACGGGGAGGGGAATGGAGGGCCGATTTTATCGGAAGAAAGCAACAATATTTTGATTTCGCGAAGAGTCGTGAAGCGCATGATAGTGACAGCATTCAATCGCACAAACAGCTCCTCGTTCGCAAGGCGATGCATTATCGTACATTGGTCCGTCGTCGCCCTCGCATGTCGCTGCCGCCGCCTCATCCGCCGCCACCGCCGCCACTCGAACTGACTGCCCTGGCCGCTGCCGTTGCTGCCGCTGGCCCATATCTGCCGCCTCCGCCGCACCATTTGCATCTGCCGCCAACCCAGCATTACCAACAATACCACCACCAGCAATACCACCAGCAATATCAGCAGTATCCACAGTACCAGCAGCAGTATCTTGCCACACACTCACATTGGCCTCCCTTGCTCGCTGCCCCTGGTCCCGACTCTTCTGGTTCTGCCTCATCTGGTCCTGCATCTGGCACTGTGACTCCTGCCCACCCTTCCGCAATTGCCGCATTTCACGCGATCATGAGCGGCATGGCCCCGGCCCCAGCCAACGGGCTCGTGTCAATGCAGCATCAATATGGTTTGCACCAGCATCAGCAGCATCAGCATCAGCAGGTCGGTCCACCACCTCTGTCAGTACCGACTCCGCCATCCACCGCGTCGCGACCCATGCCGCAGCAGTTGCACACTGAAAATGGTGCTCCCCAACACCACTCCCAGCTTCAATACCAGCACCAGCTCGTGGGCGAGCTGTCACAGGTCACTGCGTCGATCATGTCGCACCACGCGCAGATCCTCACCCTGGCATCCGCATCGCAGTCCATGGTCGTGCGCGTGTCGTCTCTGGTGGCCGCGCTGCAGGGCACGCTTCCCAGCGCAACACCCCTTTCGTTCTCGTTCTCGTCGGCGACGTCGTCCATGACGGCGCCTTCGTCTCATGCCGCTGCCATGGGTACCACCCCGGGTTGTGGCGGTGAGATGAGCGTGGGCGTGCCTTCTCCTCCTGAGGTTGTATTGTCACCGCCACAGCGGCCGCAGCAGCCCCCGCCGCTATCTCAGCACGATCAGCAGCAGCAGACTGGATTCCCTCCGTCAACCTTCCGCTTGGCTCCACCGGCCGAGTCGCATCCTTCGAGCCGAGCCAGAACTCCGCTCCTGGCTCCTTTGGCGTTGTCCTCGTCGTCTTCATCAAGCGCAACACATTCACCCAATGCGACTCCGTTTGACTCTCCTCCGCGTCCACCAGTCGCCGAGCATCCCCCTGCTCCGGCAGTGCAGCATGAATATGAGGTGCCGGAGGAGGAGGAGGAAGAGGTAGAGGCTATGGAGCTGTCGCCAGCGCCGAGCACAGACCTGGACGGCATTCCTTCGCGCCAAGCGTTGCCGCAGCCCACCTTGGTTCCTGAAATGTCGGCCGGCAGCCCCACACCGCAGCCGCAGCCGCATTCGACACAGCCTGTGGCGAGTACCATTGCTATTGCTCCTGATCTTAACGCTGAGCTGCCACCATTCAAGGACGAGCCTGCTCCTGCTGGTCGACCAAAGGTTCGTCGCGATGACCGCCGCGACCCGCCGGCAGGTCGAGGCCGTTCGCGGTCGGTTAATCGGCGTCGGTCGCGGTCTGGAACTCGCCGCAGTTCGTGGTCGCGGTCTCGCAGTCCACGCAGTCGGCGTCGAACTAGCCGGACCCGAGTCCGAGACTACGACGTCGATGGCCGCGAGAGCGAGCAGAGTCTTCGCCGCCAAGACAAGCTCTTTAGGGACCGGGATCTGCGCGGCCGCAGCCGCAGCCGCAATCGCAATGGCAGCCGCAATGGCAGTGGCAACCGCAGCAACAGCAGGAGCTCTCAGCCTGGCGACCAGCGCTCGCGCGACCGACCCTATTTGGATCGTCTCGGTGGCGGCGACAATGCGCGCACTCCAGGCTCTGCTGCAGCGGGATCTGTCCCTGATCACCATGCTGCGACGGCATCTGAAACCGGCCGCGGCGGTGGCGCTGTGCGACCCAACTCGGTTCGTCGATTTACTCCTCCTATTCCAGAGCGCAACCGACCGCCAGCGCTCCCGACTTCTTCTCCGGCACCATCGCCTCCGCCCCCGACAATGCCTTGCCACTCGCCTGCGCCTCCGGCCAAGCGTACTGGCGCGTCTGGAAAGCTCCCCCCGCGGCCGCCGTCACGCGTGCCCTCTAGCTCCCACCCGCGAGGCGGCAATGCGGGCTCCACGCGCCAGAAATCACCCGTGCGCCATCACCCAGACGCAACTGCCACGTCGTCGTCGACCGCGCGTGTCCCAGTGGCGGTGGTGGGCTCAACTACTTCCGGCGCCACGACGCGCGTGCCCTCCGCGTCGTCAACGCCTGATGTGGCCCCTGCTGCTGCTGCCACTACGGCACCCGCTGTCGTTGTTGCTCCTGCCGCCCATTCGATTCCCGAATGGCGACCCCGGCCGCCACCCCCTCGGCTTTCGGTGGCGCCGGCCAACCCGTTTTTTTCGCTGGTATCGTCCGATTTCGAGCCGGCGGATCCAGACCGGTCCGACAATAGATCAGACCCCACGTCGCTTCTGGAAATGTACGGGCACATGATCGACGACGCAGAGGAAGACGACGCGGTCATGACACTTTCCGAGGATGAGGACCACGATCCCATCGTCGTTGTCCATCGTGCCGCCGCTTCGGAGCCCTGGATTAGCGTCTCCACCGAGCAAGGAACTGCGGTTGTTGACGCGCCAACGTCAGGTCCCGCCCATATGCAAGACGGAGCCATCGGCTGCGGCAAGATGATGGCGCCGGCCGCGTTGTCGGCCGAGGCCAAGAAGCAGCTCTTGGGCAAGCGGCTCAAGAATAAGTGGGCCCAATACGTCTGATTTCTTTTCAATGTGACAATATATATGCATACTTTCGTTTACGACACAAAAGTCAACAGCGTGACACCTGCCAAGCTGAGCGCCGCGGCCGTCGCGGCGTCCTCCACCAGCACATGGACCGTCACGGCAAGCGCCTCTCGGGAAATGTCCGTGTAAATGGGCACCGCAAGCGCCGTGCCGCTGCTACGAGAGCGCGACCCGGATCCAGCACCAGAAGAGTCGGTCACCATGCTGGACGGAACGTACCCGAGCTGGATCCCGGTACTCATGACTGAGGGTGCGGTGGACGAGGTGACGGCGGCCAGTTTCCCTCCCTCGACGGTCGCGCCTTGGAGCCACACGGTGCGCACCGACACTGACGGCACCGTGGCCGCGGCTGCGCTGTCGTCCAAAGGCGGAGGGCCCGGCTGAGCCGAAAACCATGCCAGCAATGTCAGCTGTGTGACCGGCAGTTTGAGCGCGACTGCCGTCATTTGCTGCAAGACGCAAAGGAAGCCCGCGGGGGACGGGATGGACAGAGATACGTCAAGAATGCGTGCGGCCAGCACCAGGACCGCTCCTTGCGCCTCGCACGCCTGCACGGTCGATGCCACTTCGGAGAGCACGCGTTCCACGTCGCGCGGGAAATGGGCAAGGTTGGGTTGGGCGACGATCGTCTGCCACTCGTCGGGAGTGTTGGACAGCACAATCGACTCTACGAGCGCCGGATCGGGCTGGGCCTTCAAGGCTGCCACGCGCTGCTGCAGGGCGGCCACCTGCTCGAGCAACGAATTGAACTGCCTCGCGATGATTTTGGCCAGCGGCGATGCGTACTTGTCCTCCACCAACGGTGTGCGAGCGATGATGGACTTTTTCCAGAGGCCGAGGAACTGGGCGACAGATTGGTCGCCCGTCGATCTCTCTGCCACTGGCACAGTTACAGATGCAGATGTAGTCGGTGGGCCTCGGCTTGGAGTCACCTTGCGCATGAGTCGCTTGACCAAATCGATCGTGACCCGAACCGCGAGCGCATCCACGGTAGTGCTAATGTTGGGTGGCAGCTGCAAGATATGGTAGTCGCGAATATCGCTCTTGGCCAGCGTCTCGAGCGCCGCCTCGAATCCCTTGAGATCGTTGGAGGTCGGAAGCTGGAACCCGCGCACCAGCTTGCGGCCTGGAACTCGGCCGCCCGTGCCCAAAATATCCTCGTGCAGAGTCAAGTCCAGCAACAGCCGCAGCTTGTGCGCGTCAAACGGCACGTCAATGTGGCCGCCGTAAATCAAATGCGCGATCCCGCGGACCGTCGCCATGTCGCTGGTGCCCGAGTTGGCGGCAATGCGAACGAGCGACGCGAAATCGGCCGCGCCAAACTCGTAATACTTCTGCCACGCCTGCGGTAAGAAATTACGGCGCTCTTGCAGGACCGCATGCAGCCACGCAAGCAAGAAGAGCGTTTGCGCGTCCTGGATACTGTTGTTGCCATTGTTGGACTTGAGGTTGGATACGGTCGCGAGCGCCTGTCCGAGGTTTTGCTGGAACCCGGGCAGGACTTGGACATTGACAAGCGTGCAGTGCTCCAAAAGCTCGACTGGGAGAACAACCGTGTTGACTTCGCACGACAAAACGAGGCGGAAGCCTGGGGCTGCTGTTGTTGCATGTGTCATTGGTGCAGAGTCGCTGCCTTCACCTTGTGTGTGGAGGTCTTGGACGAGCGCAGCCGCCTTGCTGATCCACCCAGGCAGGGCTTGGAGATTTTGAATAAAGACGCCCGTGCCCTGTGCCATGGCAGTCTGGACGGCCAGTGTCGCCTCCTCTTCCATGCCCTGGCCCAGCGAGACGATACGCGCCTGTGGGCCAAGCGATGATCCCAAGAGCGTGACCGGATCGGCACCGGCGTGCACAAACAAGAGCACAGCTGCCTGCGTGGACTGAGAGACAATGGACGGCAAGTCGCTCACCGCACCGCTCCCGAGCCTCACCTGCACAAATCGAGAGAGCTCCCGCTGAAGCGTATCGGGGCAGACGGCTTGAGCAATGAGCACTTGATGGAACGGATTGGTAAGGTCCCCGACCGCGTCAATGTCGCGGGCGAGCCACTGGCGCCAAACCGCCTCGCGCTCGGCCAGAATGCGAAGATCAACGACCTGGGCAAGCGCACCTAGTGCGGCGCGGCGCTCCACCGGAACCCAGGCGGGTACCGGCGCGCCTCCCTTTTGCTGTTGCTGTTGCCCTTGTGCGCCGCCGTGCACCAGCCCGCAAAATGCCTCTACTTCGCCCAATGTGACTGACCCCGCCGCCAGCAGCAAATTGAGGCCAACTGCAGCGTGATGGCCAGCATCCATGCCGCTGGTGACTTTACGGTACACACTCCTGGCAAAGTGTCCCAGCAGATCCTGCATCCGCTGCTGTTGCAGTTGATGTTGCGACGCATGCTGCTGCTGCTGGGCTCCAGTGCTGCCACCGCGAGCCGGATGGGCAATGATAGAGGCCCGGAACCAGTCCAAGAACGCCTTGAGGCTGAACCGATAGTGTGGGTGGATCTCCACCAGCCCGCGCACCAAAAAGTACATGGCCGAGATCTTGGGGAGAATGTCCAAGTATTGCGACTGCTGGCCCTTGAGCTGAGCGTGAAGCTGCTGCGATTGGGCAAGCGCTTGCGTGACCTGGATTCCTTGCTCCTTGGCGGCCATAAGGCTGCTAAACAGCTTTTCGTTGGATAAAATGTCGCCGTCGCTGGAGCTCAAGTCGTGCAAGAGCTGCGTCTCGAGTTTGACAAGGCTTTCGCGCAAGTTCGATTCCTGCACCTCGAGCTCCGTGAGCTGCTCAAGCACTGCAGGGGAATCCAGCAGCGTGATGGCCCGCAACAGGCGCGCCGTCAGTCCTTCCGAGGTGGTTGACCAGCAGAGCGTCAACAGTGGGCCCTCCAGCGCGCTCGGAAGCTCCCAGCCGGCAGAGGGCGTGTACATAAAGACGCGGAACTGCGGGTTGACCTCGAGCTGCTTCTCACCAATGGAGAGCAGAGCCCGGCCGTGCACATACGCGTATTCTTGGCGGAGCACGGCGTACAGCCACGGGTGCAACGATTCGGGCTTGGCATCCATAAGAACAATCGACTGGCCGAGGCGGATGGCCATCTCGAGCTCCTTGACATAGGCGTCGGACAGGACGGAAACAACCTTGGGAGAAAACACTTTTTGGATGGCTGGCAGACCAAGCCCGTTGCCGTCGGCGACCCAAAACGCAATGGACCCGGACGACAAGTGCGCCATGATGACGTTCTCGAGCGAGATGGTATCCTCGATCCCCGCAGCCGGAAAGTCCTCGGTAAATTCCGCGACAAGGCTGGGCTTGGCGATGCCAAGGGCCGCGGCCCACGCGGTCAGCTGAGCGTCGCGGAGCTGCTCCGTCAGGCCCGGGCACCAGACACAGTACATGGCCAGGCAGAGAGCGACCGCGTCCATGGACTCGAGCCGCACGCTCATATCGTCGAGCTGCTTGAGCCAGCGGACCTCTTCGGACAAGAGCGAGTCAAGGAGCAAGCGAGCACGCTCCAAATTCTTGGTGGTAACATCGAGTGCTGTTGCGAGCCGCTGGGCCTCGCCCGTCTTTTCGGCAAACTCGATTTTCAGCTTTGCGACCGTCTTGTCCACGTTCTCGACGGCATCGTTTAGCTCCACGATGCGTTGCCGCGACGACTCGAGGGACGCATTGACGGCATTTAGCTGGTTCTGAAGCGGCTGCACGCGCTCCATGACGCGCGAGTACTCGAGATTGGCCGTCACCCAGGTGGCCAGCGGCGCGGCGGCCACCGAGCTCTTGCGAACATTGGCCTCAATAAACGAGTTGGGTTTTTGGCGCATCAACGCCTCGACCTGGTTTCGTGCCGTTGCCGAGATTTTGCCAGCGTTGAAGTTGAGCACGTCTTCCTTGAAGGACCGCTTGCCCAGGACAGCCTTCATGGCGGCCCACGAGACATCTTGCTGTCCAAGGAGGCGTAACACGCCCTCCAGCACGTCGCGAACGGCATCGGGCGGCGCGCGCAGCGACCGCACCTCGGACAAGTGCTCCGACTTGATATCACCCACGGCCGACTTGGCCTTTGTGATCAGCGGCTCGACGCTCAGAAGTTCGGCTTGGATTTCCTCCTTTTGGATCTGGATCTTGCCCTCCTCTTGCGACAACTTGGCGGTTAGCTGCTCCATTTCCGCCTTTTGTGTTGACACATTCATCATGGTGTCGGTGATTTGCTTCAAGTACGAGTCGGCTTGCGTTTGCTTCTCTTGCAACTCGCGCGCTTGCTTACCGGCATCCCCAGAGAGCTTATCGACCGCTTGCTTGGTGGACTTGAGCTTGTCGAGTCCCGACTGGAGGAAGTCGCGGCGCTTGGACAGGCGGTCCCTCAGTCGGTTCCCAATGGAGCCAACCAGAGACGCGATTTGGCGCATCTGCGCTGGGATCCGCGTGGGGCGGGCCAAGTACGCCGTTTGCAAGTAGTTGGCCTGCACCGGAGACAGCGGCTTGCACAGCACCGCTTGGGCGTCAGTATCCCAGTCGGTCCATGAGAGCGCAACGCTGTGAGTCAAAAAGAGCGGGAACCCCTCGAGCCAGTCGCGGCGCATGTTGAGCACCACCACCTTTAGGTTGGCAATGCACCGCGAAAAGACAAAGTCTTGGAGGGTGCCCTGGTACCCGACTTGCTGGTACGTGGCCTCGGCTTCCGTCAGATCCGGCAGCGCCTCGAGCGCCGACTGCGCAACAATTTGATGAATGACTTGGTAGTAATCGGCCGAGGGGCACGCTTGCGGTTCCACAAGCAAACATGCTGGCTGGTTGCGGACGCCCGTTGTGGCGATGGCATCTTTGAGCTGGGCAAGGAACGTGGGCATGGACGGACCCCGCACGTAGCTGATATTGGACAAGGGGAGGTTCATGCTGGCACACACTGCTGCCAGCGTTGCCAGGGCAGGAATGCCTTGCTTTGCGTCGATACGCACAATGGGGAAAGACGTGACCAGAGCATCCTTGAGTTTGGTGGCAAACTCGTTGAACTGCGGCATGGCGAGAATACAGCCTGATTCGCGCTCGGCGAGTGCCAATGACGAGGCGGCCGCTGCCTGCGGTATATTTCCAAACTCTTTGGTAAAGGCCGACGCGACAAGGTCGCAATTGGGCGGGAAGGCAAGGGAGATGGCTCGGCGCAAAGTCTCTGCCACAGTGCGCTCGTCTCCATCGCTCATGGACGGGTTCAATAATAGAATGGACTTGCACTTTTTCGCCGCCAGTGGCAGAGTACCAAAGGACTGTGCGAGCACCGCAACGATCCTTGACGCAAGGCGAGGCTCAATGCCCTTTTCACGGAACGCAGCCATGGTTTCTTCAGCAAAAGCATCCGTACTGGGCGCATCAACCGCAACACAAGAAAATTTCTTGGCCAAGCGGGGAGCAAGACCACCGGTACTTTTGGCAGTGCAAAGAACCGTCAGGTGGCGGATTTGAATCCAGTCGAGGGTCTTTGGGTGGTGGAAGCCGCGGTGTTGGATCAGCTGGTGCACAAATTGTTGCAGTTCCACTGTTTCGTATACGTCTGGAATGGGAAGGTCGATATCGCAAAGATGAAGCGAAATGCCCGCATTGGGTGGTGCACCTTTGGGCACAAGGACCTGGCCCTCTTGGCCGCTCACCACCGCACACAGCTGGAACAGTGCTTCGATAATGGTATCGGAGCTGGCCTCGCGCGTGCACTGGACCCAGATAGGCTTGACAAGGGCAGCGTCAGTCCGAGCTGTTGCGGCAGCAGCAGCAGCAGCAGCAACGCGCCCCTTTCGGCCGGTCGCAATGGAGCCGGTAAACATTTGGCACGCCGTGTCCTGCGGCGCACTGGCAAACGACCCGACCAAAAAGACAATGGAAAGCCGACTGACGGTGGCGGGCGAGGCAAAGCGCAACGAGTCGGTCGCAAAGACAAAGTTGACGTTGGATTCAAACTTGATGCGCTCTCCATTGGGCATGGTCAGCAGCCGGTTGTCGTCCAAGACCGAGTTGAGGGCCTCGATCCACTCGGGGTCCACGTCACCGTCCATGACAATCAGGTGGTGCACATCGGGCGACACAATTGCCTCGCGGGCGTAGAGCGTCAGCACGCCGTCGTGCCATTCGCGCGTGTCGGAATCCATATACCCGAGTAGCCGGTGGCGTTTCATGGCTTTTGGGGAGACCGTGTGAAGGACGGTCTTGCGCCCTTGCCGCGTCCAGGCGTCGGCCACCAGGCGAATCACGGTCAGCTTCCCCGAGCGCGCAGCACCCGTGAGACAGACGCCCATGCGTTGCTCGCAGGCACTCGAAAACTGGACGGCAGCAGAGAGCTGCCAGTCCGCCGGCACCACGCCTAGCACTTTGCTTGACTCGGCGAGAGCATCGCGGAGGGCCTTGGGTACCACGGGCGTGCCTCGGCTGCTAAAGTAGGTTGCCACCAGACCCTGGAACGTGGTCACGTCGCCGCTCGTGAGCTTGCTCTCAATTCCGAGCCGCATGGCCTGGGCAACAATGTCCTGGTCCGTCTCTTGCGCGGGGGCGTGCCGACGAAGCTCGCCCGCGGTCATGAGCACCGCCTTGAGTGCACGCAGACCCCAGTCGTAGTGGCGCTGCGCCGACAGCACGCACTTGCATGCGCTGAAAAAATCTACGGTAACGTGGCCGAGCCCGTCCGGATTTTCGTGAAAGCCCTGGGCCTTGAGCTCGATTTGACAAATGTAGGCCACGTCCGGATGCGTCATGGCGATATTGCGGAAGAGCTGCTTGAGATTGGTTGGGAGCTGCTGGCGGCCCTTGTACTGCTTGCCCGCCGGATTGAGTGTCACAAAGAGGCAGGCCCACGAATGCACCGACACCGGGTGTCCCGAGATGGTCACTTGTGGGAGCTTGTGCAAGAGCGCATTCTGGATCGTCGAGACCAAGTTGGATACGGCCGCAAGGACGCTGGCGGTCAGGCGATTAAACTCGTCAAAGCAACCCCATGCACCGCACTTGACGATGCCGCAAAACAGACGCGTGATCGAGGCAACATCGAGCGCCTCGTCGCAGTTGAAAACAAGCACTTGGCGGCCAAAGAGGTAGCCGAGCGCCTTGACGCTCTCGGTCTTGCCGGTACCTGCCGGTCCGTACAGGCAGCCGCCGAGGCCCTCGGACATGGCTTGCGTGAGCGTCGCAAAGCACGTGTCGGTCAGCGGCGTCTGTACCAGCTTGGACGGGTTCCCTTGGTACTCGAATGAATACTCGAATTCGGTCGAAAAGGCCCTGATGACACACTTGCTGCCGCCAATGAAATAAAACCGCAGGTACTGCTGCCAGTAAAAGTCGTCTGTGCGAGCAATTTTCCGCGCAGCGAGGTCCCGGACGACACGACCATAGTAAATGGACTCGTAGGACTCGGTTCCAATGGACTGCGAGAGGGCCGTGAGCGAGCCAGCGGTGATGGCCTCCTCAATCTTGGCCGTCATGGTGATGCGGTAGGCCAAATCGCTAATCTGCTCCGGGTAGGTGAAGTTCGGCCGCGCACCGGAAACGCAGTCGGCAAGCAGTTTGGACAAGGTGCTAGCAATTTCGGTGCACAGAACGGCGAGCCACGCTTCGACGCGCTCCGAGATGGGGACCGGGGTGGACAGCATCACCTCCTCGCCCTTGGCACTGGCGATGCCAACGACAGAGTTCGCGTCCATAATGACACGACTGAGCCCTGAAAAGAGCTTTTTCAGGTGCAACTGGATGACGCGAGGGTTTGTAGCCGATTGGGACAGGATTTCGAGCAAATCCTCGTCGCCGATGAAATAAAAGCGCGGGAAGGCATTGCGCTTCTCCTCCAGGTATTCGAGCAGGCACTTCTGGCACGCTTGCAAGCTAGCGACAGCGGTGGAAATTTGGCTCGCGAGCGGGAGTGACAAGAGCGGGAGCACCCGGGCGTCGGTGCTTGCGTGCTGCATGAGCGTCCGGAACATGGAATCGACAGTGGCAAATTTCTGTTGCTGCGGAGCCGGGAGGGCCGAAATCACGGGAGCGAGATATGCCCAGCGTTTTTGGACCGTCTGCAGGCTGCGCAAGAACTGGTCGAGGTCCTGCATCCGCTTGTCCCAGAACGCAAGCAGCTCGGCAAAGGCGGCAGCATTGGCAGAAGCTTGCAGCGAAGAAATCACGGATCGCTGGTCGCTCAGCTCGCTCAAAATGGACTTGAATTCTTGGACGAGCGGGACACCACCGGCAGCTCGCGCGTTTCCCGACACTGGTTGGAGAGCCAGTGTACATGAAACGGCCCAGAGCTCGACCTCTTGGAGCGCGTCACGGACCACTGCCTCGTTGCGCGCGCGCACACCCAGCTCAGAGAGGGTCGACCGCTTGCTCTGGATGGCATCGGTCCGCTCGAGCAAATGCGACACTTGAACACGATTCGTAGTCGGAATAGCAAGCAGCGCGCAAAATTCGGACCAGTGGGACACGGTAAAACGCTTCAGGTCGCCAAACAGGGAGCCCCAATTTTGCAACAATAACTGGATGGCGTCGAGCACTTTTTGGATTGCAAGGGTGGTTGGCGTGAGCTTGATTCCGCCGAGTCGCGCCTTCCACGCGTCAAGTACTTGCTGTAGGTCCTCCGTGTGCAGCTGGGTAACGGCCGTTTCTTGTAGCTTGCCAATGCTCTCTGTAAACTCGCCGCCGAGTTTCTGGGCTGCCACCGCCTCCTCAACAAGGCGGTGACACTCGTCAAGCTCGGGAAAGGGTGGAACGGGGACGCTGAAAAACCGGCAGTCGTCCTGCAGCGCATGGACAAGCACATCAATGTCCAAGAGCGCCTGGAGGTAGTCGGACGCACTCGTGGTGGTGCCCGCCGCATTTTCGGAGGAGGAGGCAGAGCTCGTCTTGGTCGTCGCGGCAGAGTCGCAAATGTCTTGGTGCAGGCGATGCAGCTGCTGGGTGATCTTTTCGGACCGCGCGTCGAGCTGGGTCAGCATGTTGTCAAAGTGGTCCGCGATCATGAGCTCGTGGCCCTTGACCATGAGGTCAAACTGGCTGTACTGGTTGAACAGGTCCGAGAGGTCCGATGCAGTGCCAACCACGGCGCGGAGCAGCTTTTGCTTGTTTTGAATCTGCGCCAGGTGGTGGCTCGGGTCTTCGGCACGCAGCTTGGCATGGGTCTCGCGTGCTTTAGCAATCCCCTGGACCGACGTCGGCGCTTCTGACAGGAGCGCAATGCCCGTCGCCAAGTAGTCTTGGACCACTCGTGCGTGCGCCGTCACTGACGCCAAGAGCGTCGAAACGAGCACATCAAACAGGCGCTGGAGAAAGTCGTCAATCGCTGCCTTGAGCGGGAGTGCCGAGACCACGATGTTGTCCACCTTGACCGTGTTGGGAAGCATCTCGGCGTCCTTACCTCGCTGCTTGATGGTGCGGAAATGCGCGCCCCAGTCCGCCACCGTCACGCTCTGTGCCGTCACGAGGTCCTTGACCCGGTCTTGCGAAAGCCCCGTGACCACGGTCCAGTCACCGTACTGGGCATTCAGTTTCTTATCGAGCTCGTCAAACGTTGCCTCTGCCTTGCGGTAGACCTCGAGCAGGTCTGTGGCATGATACTCGATAATCTCGGAATAGTTTTCGCCGTCAACCAGCCCGCGAAGGGTCAGGGGTGCGCTAATGATGCGCCGCACCTCGCGGTAGTACTTTGCCTTGACTTCTTCCAGAGACGGGCGGAGAACCAGCCTTCCACCGCGGATGGTGACGTCCGCGCGCACCTCAGGCAGAACCGCCGCGAGCTGGCTTTCTCGAAGCGTCACGGCATAGTTGCGGCGCATGACCTTGTACAGCTGCATCTGCAGGTGGAGCTTCCACCCAGCGACCGAGTCAGTGGCGTACATGGCCAGTGCCGCAAGCATCTCGGTAATGCCAGTCTGCCACTGCTGTGCCGTTGGCGTGCGCATCATCTTGATCATGCAATGGACCAGAGCATCGTGCTCGGTTTGCAGTCGCGAATTGGTGGCCTGTAAATCGCCAGCGACGCCCGAGAGCTGCGTGATAAACGTCCGGACGGAAGCAGCGTCGTGCCAGGCGACGTTAGCCGTGGCGAGTCGCTCAAAGGACATAGCGGCATTGATTAGGAGCGGCTTGTGGAAATCCCGGATTTGGGTGTCGATGGTGTTGTACAGGTGTGCGATTTGGCAGAGTCGGGCGGCATCGCGCAGCAATACTTGAGCTGTTTCTGCTGCACGCGTGACGGCCGGCGGCAGCCGGCATCCGAGTGCGAGCAGGACGCGTGCTTGGCGCAAGAAAGTTGAAAATGTGGCTGGGTAAGTGACGTGGAGCTTGCCATCGTTAAAATCGAGGATGAGCAGTGCCTGGCTCGCTGCAGCTGCTCCACCTGCGCTGCTCGGCGGGACTAGTGGTGAAGCGTTCTTGCCGGCTCGGCTCGTTGCAGCATAAAAGTACTCGCCGCCTGGGGCCAATTTGCCTTCGGCGTCGGCCACCCAGTCGGCTACGATCTGTGCCTCTGCGCTCGACAAAGCCGCGTGCACTTTGGACCATTGCGAGCGGTACGACGTGCCAACCACGTCATTTGACAGGCGACACGTGATGGAATCCATTTCGTGCAAGCGGTCGAGCGACTGCCGGATCCACATGAGGCTCTCGATTGGGTCCATCTCGGTCCGCTTGGCGTGGAATCGTGTTTCGATTTGCTGGAGCTCTGTTTGGAAACGGCTGAGGTTGATTTTCAGAGCGGGGGCTGTAGTCGTATATTTTTGGTGGGTTAGTCCCTTGCCATTTTGACGGTGGGTGGATGCAGCACAAAGATAATTGCGTACTCAGCGCTTGCTGCACACGCTTTCGCTTGAGGGCGGTTGAAAATAGCTTGCCATTGTGTGCCAGCGCGCTTTCACTCTCATGGAGAATTTCCTCGAGGTACTTTGCCAGGGCAGCGTCAATGGTCTGCATGTTGAAATCGATCTGCTCCCAGAATGGCTGTAAGATCAGAAATTTGCATGGTGAGTCTCATATTTTCCGGTTCGTGAGATTGATAGCGCACCTCCCAGCCAGATGCAGAGAAAATAATGTCGGATTGGATGCCTTGCAAGATTTCGCTTCCAACGCCCCAGCTGGTCGCGTCCTGATGGGCACTGAAAACCATCACGATGCAGTGAACCAGATTGGCAATTGCCTCGATGTGGCAGGTCACCTCACGGACATGGTCCAGGGCCTGCTGATCAAGGGCCAGAGGCGGGCGCGGGCAGTGTGGGAATCCATTCGAGAGTGCCAAGTCGTTGCATCGGGAGAGGATCATCTCACATTGATCAAGGTCGTCGGCCGCTGCCGCAAGGGTTCCAAGAGATCCGGCACATTCGGGCAGATTGGGCAGCTTTGCGCGAACGTACGAGAGTGTAGACGCGAGGATGGCGCGTGAAATGGAGGCTGCCCTGACGGGCGGAAATGCCGGGTCGGTCGCAAACAAATCACCAAGCAGCTCGTGCCCGGCCTCCACCACCTGGAGGATCTTGAATGGCGACAGGAGGCTGTGCCATTATATTGTTACTGCTTGCTTTGATCCGATTTGTTGGACGATATATACGTACTGAAAGGTCAAGAATTCTTGGCGAAGAGACGACAAGGCCGACAAGACGGACTTGGCATCCTCGCGATCCGTCGGGGATTTGGCCGACTGTGCAAGGTTGGCCCAGTACTGGCATTCGTCCTCGTAAATAGCGCTGCCGTCAAGTTGGGCGGTGGCAATGGTGGCCAAATTGGATTGGGCTGTGCTTGCACTTGGGACGTGAATATTTATTCACATTTTTTGTGCGTGGAAAACTGAATGAAACCTTTGACACCGTCAGCTCGCACGAGTCCTGCAGCTGCAGATCCTCGACTACTGTCGGAAACTACAGTTGGCATTATTGAATTATTTCGTTCTTGGCTGTTGGAATAAAAATATATTTGATGTGAAAAAAGAGTGATCATTCCAATTACCAATTTGGGAACGCTGGTTGCGAGTAAACGATCCATCCCACAGACCCCATGACAGGCACAAGCGACAGGCACGCCAGGAGCAGCTGCATTTGCGCGATAAAGTAAATCTATATATCAAGAAGCATGAGGATCGGCGAGCAAAACAAGGTCGAAATAAAAAGGGATAGGTACCCAGGCCACGGCAATCCCTGGCACTGACATCATCTCTCCGTACGTGTGAGTGCCAAGAACCAGCTGCATCATGCGACTGCCCAAAACGATGCTCGCCAGGAGCATGCCGTATTGGACAATGTTGGTGTTGGCAAAGCGGTGGACGAGGAAGACGACGACAAACAGCGCCGGGAGCGCGGTCGTCACCTTGTCGCGGCACAGTTGAACAAAGTCCTTGTCCTCGGAAAACTGCTGGCCCACGAGCACTTCGAACATGATCATGAGCAGGAACAGCGGCACCGTAAAAAACAGAGAGGCGGTGGCCACGACCGACAGCGCGACGGGCTTTTGGTGCTCCGAGAGATCGAGCTTCTTGAGAATCCCGGACTCTTCCACCATGCGCCATTTATCGTCGTCGGGAATGTCGTCGAGGTCATTGTCCGCTTCGGACTTGTCGAAATTGAGCAGCGGCTTGACGGGCGGTGCGTCGTCGTTTTTGGAGCGCGCCGTCGGTGCAGGGGCATTGCCGCGCTTGCGCAGGTCCTTTTTGCGCGCAGAAGACGACGACGACGAGGAGCTGTCGTTGTTGATTTCGGTGATTTTGGCCATTTCTTTTCGTTCAATTTTCTTGAAAAAGGATCAATTCACACCAAGGCCCCCACGACGATCACGACGACAAACGTGGTATTATAAACAAAAATGAGCGACGAGTTTGATCGGCTGCCGCCCTTGCAGCAAGGGTACCCGCAGGTTCCGCAGCAGCGACGCCAGCGCCAGCGATCAGCATCAAATCCGATGCGAGGGAACCCTGCAGAGATTTCCACACTCCCACCGACCTCACACGAGTACCCGCTCCCACGATCTCTCCCAGAAAGACCTGCACCACCACCGCCCGCGCAGCCCTCCACCACTACTGGATCCGGCTGGCGACTGGCCACCATCTCCTCGTCCAGTTTGGCTGGCGGCAATGCGACCCCGCCGTCACTCACGCATCTCCGGGTCATGACGGCACCTGCAAACGCAGCAGCAGGTGGTGGGCGGAGGCAGCACTCCACTTCTCCCCAGACACAGGAGCCACTTTCCCTCCTTCCTTCGCGCCAACAGCAGCAGCAGCAGCAGCAGCAGCAGCAGCAGCAGCAGCAGCAGCATCTGCAGTATGGAGTTGGAATGGGACCTGCCTCCGTCTATGCGGACGATGTGGAGGGCCAAGGAAACGACTCGCAGCTGTTTTCCAACGACATCCTCTGGCAGACTTCCACGATCATGGAAGATGTGTACAAGCCCAGTCGCGGGAGTGCAGGTGCTGTTACCAGCTCTGACACTGGACAAACCATGATGGAGGACATTCCGGCATCGGTGCTATCCTCGGACGAGCCCACTCTGCCCAATATCGCCCGCAAAAGGCCGGTCGACCCCGATCTCGACTACCTGTTTGACCCTCCTCCCTCTCACACTCCACCTACAGGGGCAAAGCACCCCAGCAACATATCACCAATGCGAATGGCGGCGGCAGCAGGAGTGTCGCAGCAGCAGCGTCCCGGCGGGTCTCCGCGCCGGTCGCCCGTCCACGACTCGCCTCGATCGCCCATGCCGCTCATATTGTCGCCATCCAGCGTCCAAAGCTCGCTTGCGGCATTTCCGCCCGCTGTCCGCCCATCTGCCTCTGCGCGATCCAACATTGTTCGTGCTGCCCAAGCCGCCGAGTTTACGGACGTGTCCTTGGCCGACAATCTCGACCAGCCTGGCACAAGTAGTGCTGGACACGGCAGCGATGGCGCCATGGCCGCCCGTGACGGCGAGGATATCGCTCCGCCGAGCCGCGACTTGTCTCTGCAGACGTTTGCTTCCTCGGTCAGTTCGTCCGATAGTCTTCCTCGGCCTTCCGCAGGACCTTCCACATCCTTGCCACCATCCTCTCCGTCGTCGCCGCCACCGCCGCCTCCAAACAGTGGCAAGATGGATGGAGACCATCAGGATCCGGTGGCGTGGGCAGACTTGACGCTGTACCGGAAATGGGAGCTCATCAGCACCCTCCTCATCTTGGCCTCCGAAGGCGCAGATCTACTTCTCGGGTTTGTCTACCTTGCGACGTACAACTTTGCGTGCTATGCCCTTGTCACCTCCTATGCGGGTTCCCTCAACATGGCGTTTGTGATGTTCTATCTTGCGCTGATGGCCACATCATCCTCGGGGCTGTTTTTCTACCTGTCGCTCACGCGGCTGTCACGAGCACGCAAAATGTTCCCGGCCAACGACTCGATCCGGGCCATTTTATGGCTGGCCGACGCCCAAACCGAGTCGTGGTCCAATGGCGACATCAATCACGCCAAGCTCGTGGGCCTGGCGCAGTTTACACTACGAGACTCGGTGGCCATGTTTGTCATGTTGGGCAATTTGGGCCCTCGCGATGCCAACGGGCTGACGCTGGTCCGTCTGGTACTGCTCTCCGTCTCGCTCGCTCGCATGGGCTCGCATTTGTTTCTGGCATTTGCCGTCCGCGCATTCCTCGACCACCACCACCACCGCCATCACCAACAGCAGCGACTCAACCCAAAACGCCGCGAGATTCACCAAACGCTCTCCTTTGCCGCGTGCCGGTACTTTCTGGCGCTTGTGGTCATGTGCATCTGGCTCGTGGTGCCACTTGCGTTCTTTGCCGCACCCGAGGAGCTCGCGCGCTACGTGTACGCCACCACGTCCACGACCAAGAGCGCGCGGATGATTGTTCTCTGTGCTCCCGAGCTCGGGTGCGATCCGGCGCAGTGCCGGCGCGTGCGGACCGAGATTCACAACTACCCCGTGCACAATTCCACCACTGGTGCGGCCGCCACCATCTCGTCTGCGTCCGTGTGCGCAATTGTACCGGCCACGGTGGCGCTACCGGCGGGAACGAACCGCGACCGGATCTTTTCGCTGCAGGTTCCGGGAGTTGCTGGCACCCTGAGTTACTCGGCCCTTCTCCCATGCCAGCCGCCCATGTCGTCGATTGGAACGAGACGCACGTCATCGTCCGCGTGGTCTAAGCAACTTGCTATTCCTGGCATCCGCCCTCGCGCGCCGCGATACACGACTGCATACACAACCGATCCACCGCCTACTGGGAGCGGGATGCCAGGTGGAAAACAACAGCTGGTCCAAGGTACGACGACCGTCCAAGCACCGTGGAACTTGCTTTCCATTTCGCCCGAGATGGCCGGTTATTTCGACCCGCAGACCACCATCTCGCAGTACCAGTCGCTGGACACGGTGCTGCCGACGACCACATGTATCCGGCGCTGGGTGCTGGCGGCAGTCGCAACTGCGGGCTCCATTTTTACGGCGGTGGGTGAGCGCACATTCATAGCCGGTGCCGATCCCAACATGCCGTTTGTCGTTGCGTTTGAGGTGGAGCAGGAGGATGTGGTGACGGGCCCGCTCGCGTGCTCGTTTGATTACCTCGGCGTCGTGCAGCAGGGCGTTGCAGCCGTAGCTGGGCCGACCAAATTGGCCAAACTGGGCCAAGATGTTGCCCGGAAACTCTTGTCGGTTGCTGGCCAGGCTGTCAGCGTCACAATATAACTTTTTTTTGGTTTCCAGGAGGCAATTTGCATTCGAAAATAGCAAGGACGAGTAAAAAAAAGAGAGGAGATCACAGCAACGACCCGCCAAACTGCTGCGGCTGCAGCTGCCGCTGCTGGCCGGGAGTGGTGCCAGCAGTCGACCCAATTGAGGCCGTCGACACACCCATCCCCGTTCCAAGTGCAGCAAATCCGCCCATGCCGCCACCGCCAAGGGTCGCCGAAGGGCCAGTCGACGCCATCATCGAGTTCATGGATGGGCCTGTTGCCGCAGTCGGCTTACCGCCAATCATGGACAGCGAGTCGAGGTCGACCAGGCCCGTGCCCATGAGCTGCGAGAGCGGAGTCGACGCCGTCACCTTGGTCGCCGCCACTGGAGCCGAGGCCACTGGGAGCGGCGCGGTCGTGTAACTGCCACCACCAAATGCGCCATTTGCCGTCGGCACGGCAGCGGGCGGCGCACCAAACGCCGCAAAGCCCATCGGAGGAGCAGCAGTTGAACTAGCAGACGCCATTCCCATGCTGGCACCGAACGCGGCAAACGGCGCGGCCGGCACGGGCGCCGATTGGAAGTCGGCGAAATCGTCGTCGTCCATTGGCGACGGCTTGGCGGCAGGTGCAGCAGTGGCAGTGGAGCTGCCTCCAAAAGCGGCAAACGGGTCTCCACCCATTGGCTTTGACTGTTGCTGCTGTGGCCGGAGCTGCGGCTGGGCCGAGAAGGCCGTAAAACCGGCTGGTGGTACCACGGCCGCGACGGGCGCTGCAGCCGTGTGGGCTGACGTAAAGTCTCCCCATTCGTCGTCGCTCGTCGATGCAGCTGGTGCCGCCGCGCCGCTTGAGGAACCAAAGGCGGCAAAGCCGGCGTTGTTGCCGCGTGGGGCCGGTGCGACGTCGTCGAACGCGAGCAAATCAGCCACCACGGGCTTTGGTGGCGGAGGAGTCGGTGCCGCACTGGCCGCGGACGGCGGAGGGCCGGCGCTGCTTGCCGAGGCAGACGAATACGTCGCAGACTGGCCCGGGTAGCCGTTCGAGGCAGCGGGGCCATCCTGCTGCTGTTGGGAGCGGAACTGGTCCGAGGAAAAGCCGCCGTACTTGGACCCAGCGCCGCCAAATCCGCTACTGCCGCTGCCGCTGCCACCGCCGCCACCCTGGCCAAACCCGCCTGCACTGGCGCCGTCCGAGCCAACGCCTCCATACTTTTGCTTGTTTTCGGCCGCCTTTTGACGCTCAAACTGCATCATTTGGTCATTTTGCAGCAGATCGAGAATCAGCTTGGCGCGGTGCCGGACTGTTGTATCATTTCAATTTCGGTAAATGAGAAAAATCGGGCAAGGCAAAAGCAAGAAGAAAGGGCCATGATCGCACTGTTGACCCCCTGGTCCTTGCCCTTTTCGTCGGTAAACTGGTAGTTGAGGCACGCCTTGAGCTCGTAGGTGTGGCTCTTGACATACTCGATGACCCGCTCTGACCCATTTTTCAGCAGGTACTCGATCAGCGTGAGCGACTTGTAAATGTTGCGCCAGGTGCGGCCCTCCTGCGAGAAGCGGCGGTAGATGGCAGGCATGACCTCGTTGAGGCCCTGGTAGTCGTAGGTCGCACGGGCAATCTCCTGCATGAGCGATGACGAGGCGCCCCACGCCTCGTTGGTGGTGGCCTCTTGCACTTTTTGCTCGAGCTCGGTCAGGTTCAGTACCGCGGCCTTGACCTTGCGCATGGCCGACTTGAGGTCGGTGACATCAAAGCCGCCGAGATTCATTTTTTAATATCGCGGGCGTTTCTTGTAAATTTATGGTTTCTTTGCTGATTTCGACGGTCGAGCAAGGCGATCCAACCAATGAGCAGTCAGAAGAGGATGAAAAGGCTAATATTCTTTTGACGAGAGAAAAATGGGCACGCCTGGTGGAATTGAGATCGCAAAATGTGAAAAAGGATCACGCCAAAAAACCCCACTTGAGCGGCCCGTCTTTCCGCTTGTTTGCGCGCGCCTCGGCCCGCTCGCGCTCAAGTGCCAGTGCCAGCTTCTCGTGCAGGGCAATAGCCGCCTGACGCGCCGCGGCCGTCATTTCGCGCAACAGCGTCGGATCCACTCCACCGTGCCCAGCCATCTGCATGTGAGCCACGCGTCCATCGCGGGCGGTAAACACGTGCACGCGGGACGAAGCCACGTGCTCCTCGGCGACCGACGCGTCTAGCACGAACCGGTGGCCGATCTGTGATACGGTCACGCACAGCGGCAAGTCCTCGGCGCCCGGGAACGCGCGGGCCCGCGACGGGTCGTCCACTAGCTCGTAGTCCTGCGACCCGTCGGCCAAGTCGACCAGCTCAATGGCCGGAATCACGGTAGTGGCCAGCGCGGCCTTGGCGGCCAGGAAAATTGCGTCTTCCACGTTCCCACCAGACGCCAGCACCATCGCGTCCAGGTACAGCACAAAGCACGACTCGCCGGCAATGATGGACAGGGACCCAAAGTCGACCATAGGCAAAGATGCGGCGGTGAAGCGGCGAGCCAGCAGCTGCGTGAGCTCGAGCTGCAGGTCAGCGAGCGACACGGCCGACTCGAGGTTGGCGGTGATTGTTGGTGCGCTTTTCATGTATTTTTTGCCGAATGTGAGTACGCTGTGGTAACGGCAACCAGAGGATAATGGACGCGTCGTACCAGTCAACCGAGCACTCGATGCGGCCCAGAGAGGGCGTGTCGGCGTCCGGGTCGCCCACGTCGACTTTGACGCCCACCAGCACGTCCGTGTCGTCGATCTGCAGGCGGCAGGAGCCCGACGCGTTAGCAAGCACGCCCGTCTCGAGCACCAGATGCCGGAAATCGTTGCGCCCACGACCGTCTGCCCGCAGGTTCTCAGCAATGCCGCGGGTAATGTACTCGGACTCGGCGGGGGAGATGAGGGGGTTGACCATTTTTATACAAAATTCTTTCTCAAGTCCGCGAATTAACACAACGAAAAACCAACACTTTCGAATCAATCCAATGAGCTTCCTGGACAACATTCCGAAGGTCACCCACCGCTCGTTCCACCCGGACGTGCAGCCGATTCTGGCTCCGTCGCCAGCGCGCGTCATGCCCGCCGAGGATGTCTATCAGCTGCCCGAGAACTTTCTCGAGATCGAGGTCCGCAGCCCTCAAACCCACGGCATTGGCCGCAAGCAATTCACCGACTACGAAATTGTGTGCAATGTGCGATGTGCCTTTTCCCTATTCATTTGCCACCGAGTACTGACCGTAAAGTTTAAAAAAGACCAACCTGCCCGCCTTCAAGCACCCACAATCGGCTGTGCGCCGCCGCTACTCGGATTTTGAATGGTTCAAGTATGCGCTCGAGCGCGAGTGCCCGCACGTCAACATCCCCAATCTGCCCGGTAAAGTCTTTACCAACCGGTTCTCGGATGAGGTCATTGAAGAGCGCCGGGCTGGTCTCGAGCGCTTCTTGCAAATGTTCGTTTTTTTTTTTTTTTGTGGTTGATCGATTCATTCATTGCACCTCTTCCATCTTGGTCTGGCTGATCTGATCCTCACTGAAATGTCACCAGTGTATGTGGGCACCCACTGATCCAAACCGGATCCAAGGTGCTTGGCCCGTTTGTACAGGCACCATCCTTTAACCGGGATGCATACGGGTACAACCACTAAAAAACAGGTAACTCTGTTGATCAAGTACAATGGACAAAAAAGCAAAGCAACAGAATGAATGAAATTTATGGATTGCTATTTTTTTGTACGTTTTCAAATGACAAGCACGATACTGCGGTCCCAGAATACACCCGTCTTGAGTGCTCGGGCCTCGTCAACCTCGACGAATCCGCAAGACCGAATGTCTACGTGCCGCAGCACTCCTCTTCGATCCTCTTCAGTAGCGGCGGCAGCAAGCATACGCAGCGAGTCGGCAGTGACGCTGGTCAGCTTGAGTCCCAGGCGGCGCACCGGTGTGCTTTCGGGTGCTAAACCGGCCCACGCGTGCCCCTCGATCCGCACGCAGCCCGTGAGCACCAGCTGCTCGAGCGGTTCTTTGCTACACCGCGCGCGCAGAAGACACGCGACGCCCGCGTCCGAGATGTGGTCGCAAAATGCCAGGTCCAGGTCCACCAGCTGCGGTGCCCAGTGACGTGCTAGAGCGTGAAGCACGCGATCGTCCGTCGATTGCGTGTGCGCGAGCGAAAGGCTGCGCAGCTGTGACAGCCATGCCAGACGCGGGCTAGCTAGCATCGATAGTGGTGGCATCTCCTGTATGTCCTTGACTTCGTCGTCATCTTGGGCGTCATCGAGGGGCGGCGTGGCAAGACCAGTGCGAGCGTTCCCGTGAAAATGGTGGCCGCACGGCGGGCGCAACTGCTGAGCAGGGTAGTACCAGGGAGTGCGTGCCAGCGACAAATGACGTAGTGCTGGCAAGGCCATCGCGTTTGTCTGGTGAGAGTGGGGTGTGGCCAGTGCCGAGAGCGACGCGACTGCACACTCGCCCAGGTCCAGCTCGCGCACCCACCCGCGCGCCAGCGACGCACCGTCGGCACCGCACGGCGCCTGCTGCGACAGGGGGCGCGGCACCACCGCCTCAAACCCCGTTGCGACCAGGTGCCCGAGCCGAGCGTCGTCCACTAAACCCGCCAGCACGGACAAATCGACGCGCAATCGCCCTCGCACTAGTGAGCGGTCGTTGAGAAGTACCGCGCGCAGCTCTCGGCAGGTGGCGGCCAGAGATAGGAGCGGGTCGGCGGCTGGTGGGACGCGTGATGCAGCCGGATTCGGCGGCAGCCAGTGCGCAATACGGAGCAATAGCTCTTGTGGCAGGTGTGCCATAGATGGACGCGCTTTTTCATCGTATTCGTCGTCGTGTTCGTCATATTCGTCGTCGTCGGAATCGAGGTCTGGCCCACACGCCGAGTCGGGCCTCCTTGTCGTCGTGGAGCGCTGCGGGGACTCGCAGCTCGCGCACAATTTGCAGGCGGCATTTTCCATTTCACTGGCGTCGTGGTCGTCGTGGAAATGGTGGTAAAGGGAGCGCGATGGTAGCGATGGCGTACGGGATGGAGGGGGCACAGCGCTCGCCCACCCGACCCACACGTTGTTGTCGTGCTCTTCCTCGTCCTCCGAAGACTCGTTCCAGTTATCTTTTTCGCTCGTCCGTCCAGGATAGTCGCGCATTCCGGTTCGTTATTTTGGAGTTGAAAAGCGATTTCATTTGTTTCGTGCTCGCCTCGGCTGCGGCCTGCGTGACTGAATACTTTTTCACGACAAGAATTTTACGAAATATTTTGAAGAATGGACGCAAACACATCTCGCGCACGCAAGCGCCGGCTCTCGCGCGACTCGCCAACGGACTCGAACCAAGTCCCTGTCGCAACAGCAGCAGCAGCATCTCCACAAAAAGACGAAAACAACGACATTGGCACCGCGATCGCCTCGCCGCCGGCCAAGCGCGCACGCCGCGCACACGTCCAGATCGACTACGCTGACTCGACTGGTGACGAAGCGGACAATAACGACGATGAAAATGACCACAATCACCTTGGCATTCAACACTTACACCACCCTGCAATGCCGTTTCTTGGACAAATGACCATTGACTTTGCCGAAATGGGACCCGACTTGCTGGGCGAGCCACCGGGAAGGCCGCACTATGGTCCAGTCGATGGCGAGGAGCCCACAAGCGAGAATGGTGATGACGAAAATGACGACGCCTGGGCCACTGACGATGACAACGGAGAAGACGACGATGATGAGCATGGAAGCGTGTTCAGCAATGCGTCCGACATGATCGAGGACCCGGACGGTCTCGACGTCACCGAGTACGTGGACCAGGCGCTCGAGCTTCATGTCCCCAACTTTACCGCAATCCCGCTGGTCGTCCAAAGCGGTATCTCGTCCTTCCTTACCCGGCGCCTGTTTGCGCCCGCGGCCGCCATGAACGGGCCAGTGGACCCAGACGCGTCCATGGCGATTGCCTCGGACGCGCTCGAGGCCCAGGGTGCCATCTTTGAGTATATTGCCGGCCGCCCAACACGACTCCTGAACCTGCTTGCCGACCAGGCACACGAGGCAGACCCGGACTTTGACCTCTTGCGTGGCGGCGTCGAGTCGCTGATGCGCTTTGCTACCCTTGCGCTCCAGGAGGAGAGCCGGGCGCGCGCCATGGCTGCCATCAGCCAGACTATGGACATGAATGCTGATGCGCTGCCAGACACGGGCCTCGACGGCGGAGATTTTGGTGGCGATTTTCGAGCTATTGTCGCCGACAAGGACAGTGATGCAGGATGGTCTGACGCGAGCGATGCCTCGTCGTCGAGCAGTGGCGCGGATGATACCTGGAGGGACCATAGCGACGATGACGACGATGACGATGACGACACGTTTAGTAGCGTAGGTAGTGACGGCGACGGCATCGACGATGGCAATGGTCTGGACCTCAACCCAACGCCTGCCGGTGGACGCGCACGGCCGTACTTGAAGATCCGCGATCTCGACCAGTGGCAGTATGAGCCCGCCGAGTGGACATCACTGTGCAGCCGCTCGTATTTTTCCGATATTGCGTCGCTTGCGCGTGGCCCACCGCTGTTTCTACCCTGTGTGCGTGCATTCGCCCTCCCCTCGACTATTTCGCATTTCCAGTGCGCGAACCAGCTTGCCCTTGGCGATATTGTCTCTGGTGACCACGACGGCATCCAACGGCCACTGACGCTGGACGGCAGCGTGATTTTCGCTGTTGCCGACGGGTCTCCTCCTCTCCCGATTACCAAGCACGCCAAGAACAAGGTGCGCGTTGTTGCCGGAATGGATGCCACGCCCATCACCATCGCGGCCGGGTGCGGGTACATTGTGACGGGCGGGGAAGGCGGCGATCTCCGTGTGTACTGCACCATGCACGGCCATCCATCACCGTCGACTTGGGGCGTTGCGCCGGTAGTCAAGGGCGACCTTATTGCCATGTACTTCAAGTCGGATATGGTTGGTATCTTCTGGTTTTTTTTTTCTTCAACTCGTATGCAAGGAAAATTGACAAATAAACTGTAAAAGTATAATGCAGTCCAGATCTACCGTGGCCCGCCCGGGTCTGACCGCGTGTACGCGCTGGTGGCAAGGAATCGCGGCCGCGTCGAGTGCTACCGGCTCCCTGGGCACAATGTCGCGCCTCTTGCGGACGGGACGACCCCTCAGCGGCCCCACTCGTCTCCGGCACAAAGTGCAGTGACCCTGGCATTCCAACTCTCGACTCCGCGCGGCACCTGCGTCAACGATGCCAAGATCGCGCCTACACTTGACGTCATCGCGGGTATTGGCGACAGCGGTATTCCGTGGGTGGCCTCGCTCGACTGGATCGCGGCGGAGGCGGATAGCGACGAGCCAGCAAACCCGCGCGCAGGAGCCCTCCACTTTGCGACGCCCGCGACTCACCTCGGACTGCAGTGCCTCGCGGAGCGGGATCTGAAAAAGGTTGAGCAGGGCGGTAGTGGCACAGCTGCCGTGCCGCGCGGCAAGCGGGAACAGTACGCGGCTGCTTGGCTGGCCGGCGTCACGTGCCAGTACCTGGCGTGGGCTGCGTGCGGCCGGCGGTTTGCCACCAGTTGCGATACACGGCCCTACGTCCTTGTTTGGCGCGTGGTTGAGCAGTCGGCCGATTCTGCGGCTTCAGGGTTCTCGGTCGAGCTCGAACGCATTTTGTACGTGGGCCGCCCAACCTTTGCGATCCAGTTCAACCCGTCGGCGCAGTTTGCGTCGCTGCTCGCCGTTTCCCACCGCCACGGATGTGCCCAAGTGATGGATCTCGACTCGGACGGTGCCAATGGTGACTCGGACGCGCTTTATGCGTCGTGCGTCGATCGCGAGGGCGAAGAGGACCCTGAAGCGCTGGCGGCCGCGCTCAACCGCTGGACGGGCGGCAACGGCGAGGTGCAGCGGCGCGAAGTGGTATCGATTCTCGGGCCCGCGACCCCGCTCACGCAGGCCAAGCACAGCTTTGCAGTCACGGGCATGCAGTGGGGCTACGATGGCTACCACCTGTACCTCAGCGGCGCGGGTAAAGTGCACGTGTACCGCATCGCGTCGCCACGGTCTCTCGTGGATCTCTCAGCCCGGCGCGCGTGGCTTTCTCCGCCGCCAGGGGTTTCACACGTCGATTGGGACGAGGAGCTGACCGAGGAGCAGCAGGAGCGGTTTGGAGCCGTGCATTGGCGGTTCGATCGTGACCTGAGGCATTGAAATTCAAGGCCCTCGGACAACCTGGTCGCCCCGGATTTACCTCCACATAGCATGGCAAGAGCACCAGATCCACACAGGTGCACCCAGCGTAATAGTTGAGGGCGTAATAAATTAGCAGCTCATTTTGAACGTGAATTACGCTCATTCAAGGGACAGAGACCCACATATAGCAGCGAAATAGCAGCAGCAGCGATGGCAGCACCGCCACCACCACCGGAGGAGGAGCAACAGTACTTTCTCTCCGTGACAGAGGCCCGCCAGCAGTTTGAGCGCCTCGCCGCGGACCAGGCATCGCGCAATGGCTCGCTGCCCCCATCGTCGTCCGCAACATCCTCGCGGCTGGCAACCAAACCGCTTCCTCCGCGGCCATTGACGACAGACATTGATGCGCCCCTTCGTAGCAATGGCACCTCGCTGCCTCGTCGTGCTGGATCGCCCGACGACTCGGGTGGAGGCGCTGCAGGCCCCGGATCGCCCGTGTCCCTGCAGCCCCCCACCACTCTTTTGCCCACATCGCTCTCGCTCGCATCGTCTGTATCAGGTGAGCATCCGGCTGCCGCGGTGTTTGTGCATGGAGACGGGGACGATCCGACATCGATAGGCGGTCTCTCTCATCCGCAATTAGCGGATGCTGCTCAAAGGGCAGTGGACATAAACCCTGGTGCCGCCGCCGCTGCTGCTACAGCGCCTGATGGTAAGCAGAATGGGGCTGGAGCCGAGATGCCTTCCTCCTCTTTGGGCCGTCCAAAATCCTGGCCTCTCCACACGCTGTTTGGCCACCCAGCCGATCTCAATGAGCTCGCGGACGAGATTCCGCCCCCACCGCCGCCGATCCCGCAGCATCCGAATCGTGAGCGCGTGCCGTCGTCGCACTCTCGCTCCTCACTGGCCACGTCTGTTTGCTCTTCCTCCTCCTCAGCGCAGCGGTCGCAGTCGTCGTCGGCCGTGAGCGGCACTTCCAGCGACTCACTCAACAGTTCAAACAACGGCGTGCCTGGAGGCGACCACCCACTCGAGTTCCCCCCGAATCCGCCTCTTCCTCCACAAGGTGGTGGTGCACGGCGACGCTCACACTCGTACCAGCCCGGCGCGGGCATGTCCTCGTCGATGCCGGTGCTGAGTGATGTGCACGGCCGCAAACCGTCGATAGGATCTTCGCCTACGACGAACAGCCCGGGAGGGAATGTGCCCTTGACGCGTCTGGACGCCCATGGGATGCCGACAGATCACTATATTGTCGGGAACTGCATTGGCCGCGGGAATTTCGGCGCCGTGTTCCGCGCCATTCACCTCGAGTCTCTGAAGACGGTGGCCATCAAACGTGTCCCTGTCCCCGATACGGAGCAACTGACGACCATGATGCGCGAAGTTCGGAAAATGGAGTCGCTTCACCACGAAAACGTCGTCCGCTATCACGGATTCATTCGCACCGCGTCCGAGTTCAACTTGATCCTCGAGTACGTGGAAAATGGGTCGCTGGCGTCCACGCTCAAGCATTTCGGACCGCTTCCGGAAGTGGTGGTGCTTGATATCGTGTATCAGGTGCTTCAGGGCCTTAATTACTTGCACGAGCGCGAGGTATCACTTTTTCTCATTTTATTAACATTTCAGCCTTGCCTGACGATGATGGAAAACAGCTCAAGCATCTTGACATCAAGGCCGCAAACCTTCTCTATACCAAGGACGGGCAAGTGAAATTGTCTGATTTCGGTGTCTCGCAGTCCGCCATGGACACTCACTCTGACAAATTTGTTGGCACGGCGTACTGGTACATATATTGGCTTTAACAATTGATGGTAATGACTGACGCTCATAAAAACCAGGATGGCGCCAGAAGTGATTGCTCTGGACGGTCCATGCACTGCATCCGATATTTGGTCGCTGGGATGTACCATTATCGAGCTCCTGACGGGCGTCCCGCCGTACTTTGACATGATTCCCATGTCGGCATTGTACAAGATTGTCGAGGACGATGCCCCGCCGCTCCCAGAAGACATCTCGCCCGATCTTCACCATTTCATGCTGTGCTGCTTTCAAAAGAATCCGGCTCACCGGTGGTCGGCACACGCCCTGCTGGCGCACGACTGGATCTGGAAGCGCACCAGCAACCAGTACGGCAGCTCGGCTCGTCCGCCGCCGCCAGCCATTGTTACTACGGGCTCGTCTGTTGCTCCTCCTGTCATCATTCCAAGTGACAGCGATCCCACAGCGGCAATGTCTGCCGGGGCTCTCATTCGACCACCTTCGTCGCACGACCTTTCGCCAACGCCAACCAACTCGGCCGGGTACGGTCCTCCGGTTGACTTGCGGCGAGAGACGTCTCGACCTGGATCGCCCATGCCGTCCCCGCGTTCACGGCTGCCGGCACCGCCCGAAATTAAGCGACCCGCCCCGCCACCACCCGTCTCTGTCTACTCGCCCAGCGTGGACTCGGCGGTTGCACGGTCTCCAGGCCTGCCTCCCACAGGATTGCATGCCAATAGCGCTGGCGATCCGATGGCGAGTTGGAGCTCTGCTCACCATGGAGCTTCTGCGTTAGGGCAAGCCAATGCGTCGTCGGCTCCGATCGTCGCCCCGACTCCGCGGGTGCCGCAAGGCGGCGCGTCGGTCTCGATGATGATCCCTGGATCGTTCCCACCGGCTGACGTTTCTGCCGCACCACCAATCCGGAATACTGGTGATAATAGTTGGCCACAAAGGCAGCAACAATATGTGCCTCACCGTGCGCCGCCACCAGTGCCACCAGTACAGCCACGATTCGACGCCGAGGCACCAAGCAGTAGCGATTCCAGCCCGAGTTCTGGCGGCATGGTTGAAATGGTACGAGGCATGATCCGCCGGGCATCCCGCTCTCGTTCGCGCTCCCTGTCGCGAAGGGGCTCAGCCGAGGGCTCGCGCTCTGACCCACCAACCCCGCCATCGGAAGCGCATGCCTCGGACGATCAAATGACCATGCGCACGGCCCACGACGGGTCTCATGGTGGTGGTGGGTTTGACCAGCCGTCCGCCGACGATGCGCTCCCGCCATTGCCCGTCGTTCCCGCGGCCCTTGGTGCGCGTCTTGCGCACAGTTGGATCAAGGCCCAGTATGCGGCTCCGGGGATCCCGTGCAAGCAGTGCGCCGCAGTCATGCGCAAAGGGCGTGTGTGCCACTTGTGCGCCGTGCCCGTTTGCAAAGCTTGCTCTTTGGGTGAGGGTACCAGCGGTGCCTCTGCGGCCGCCATGGTGTGCAATGTCTCGGTTCGTTTCTTCTTCTGTTTTGGTTTTTATGCATTGACTGACGTAACACGAGCACAGTCCATTCGCTACTCGATGTCGATCGGATCTATGGCGCGCCGGTCGTCGGGCATTGCCACTGCTGCTGGAACTGGAGCTGCAGTCGCCGGCTCGTCGGCCATCCGGTCTCCGTCCGCACAACGACGATCCCGAACGCCATTGGCCAACATGGTTGGGGTGGAGACGGGTTCGCTTGCTCGCTCCCCGACCCCCCCGGAGAGCTCCTCGCCCCGCCTTCGAGCGCGACTCCAAGGATCGCGACACTTGTCCAACTCGGCGCCGCTCCTTCTGAGAGGTATACCTCAGGCGGCATCGACCGGGAATGCTTCTCTAATTCCTGCTGCGAGCAGCAAAAAGGACGTGTCCGGGCCGCCGGACTGCGACATGCTGTTCGGTCAGCAAGAACAAAAACAGAAACGGCGAAAACGGGGATCGTTTGCAGCGTCGCGCGGAGCACCAGCGCCGATCGAGTACCGTGCCAAAGCACGACAAGACTGCAAGGTGATGTGAGGTGGGTGCGGTTCAGTGGAGCGGCCGTTGCGTGTAATATAAGTGGCGCGCATGGCATGCGCGAGGCCAATGAACGACCTTCTCTTTGCGACGACCAAAACTCATACAGGGCAAGTCCTTGCACATTTTTTCCTTACCGCCGCGCGTTCTGGTATGCTTTGGTCTTTTCTTCCGTCGTCGAATAAGTCTTGGCCTCTTCACTCAGTCCCCTCCAAAATTGTACAATATCAACCCGCAATAATTTTAACAGGAAAAAACAACCAACATCTACGACACCATGAGCTACCAAATGGGAGAACTTCCGGACCGTACTTTTACGGCCGCCGAGCCGGCACCCGCCGCTCTGGCAGTGGCAGCGACGCCGGCTTCGGTCGCGTACCAGGAGCAATTGTACTCCATGCAGCAGCAGCAACCGCAGCCGCCAATCCAGATGCAACCACTGACATTGGCGGCCGCCGCGTCCCCCTCGGGCTACCCCGCGCGCCCCGCTCCGTCGGCAGATGCCGATGCCTCGCGCCGAGTGCACCAGGGCATCCCGGGCTCTGCGTCGTCCGATTCCATGACCCTGAACGACTTCAGCTTGCGCGTTCCTGGCCAGGCGGGCCACGGGCAGTCCCCGCTCGCTGCTGGTACCTTTGGCAGCAGTGCCGAAGCTGATGCTGCCGCTGCTGCCGCTGCCGCTGCTGGTGGTGGCAAGGGCTTGAATCGCCGCGCCACGGCCCGGTCGCGGCAGTCGCGGCGGTCGCGCCGCTCGAACCGTGAGCGGTACGGCGACGCCAACGACTCTGGCGATGAGTTTATCCCGTCGCACCCGGACCTCGCGGCCATGCCGTCCAGCATGGCGGTCCCTGGCGGCGCCGCCGGAGCCCACGACGACTACGACTGGGGGATCGACAACTCCGACAGCCGGTCCATGGACGAAGTGGAAAAGTCGGGCATTCGTCGCTGCGTTTTCCTGCGGTCGTGGCTCTCCAAGCTTCCGTACTGGCTTCAGTGCCTGCTCTCGGCGCTGTTGGGCGACGCCATCATCTTTGGCATTCTGGGCGTGCCGGATCTGTTTAGCATTGACAACAAGGACGAGAAGGGCGCTCCCCTGCCGTTCCCGCAGTGGACGTCCAAGCTGCAGATTGGCCAGATGCCCTTGCTGTTCTGGGCCATATACCTGTGCGCGTCGTGGACGCTGCACTACGTGACGCTGTTTGTCTTGTCGATCGTGCCCACGCTCATCCAGCGTGCGTTCGGCATTGCCCTTGGATCGGCTTTTGAGGAAAAGCTTGGCGAGTACCTGAACTACTTCCGGTATGGCACCCTTTCTTTATTTTTACGTAACCGCCAAGGAGGTCTCACACCACATGATATCAAAATATGTAGGGTCATGCACAACCGGATCACCGTGTCCGTGTGGATCATCTTGTCCAACGTGATTTGGAATGCCTATGTGGTGGCCCCTCAGTGGAAGTGGAAGACCAACGGCGGGTTCGACTTGGAGGACAACTGGTGGAAAGTGGTTGCCAAGGTCCTTCTCTCTCTCTTCATTTTCAACACCCTCTGGGTTGCCGAAAAGTTTGTGCTCGAAGTCATTGCCACCGAGTTCCACCGTCGCGCGTACAAGGACCGCGTCCGCATTTCCAAGCTGGCAAACGGTTACCTCGAGCAGCTTCTCGTGGCGCTTCGTGCCCCGCGCCAGCGTGCGGGCCCGATCGAGGACTTGTCTTCCCCGACTGCCCCGCTCGCCGCTGCTCCCGGCATCAACTTTGCGTCTGCGTCCGACCCATCTCCGCGGACATCGATCTCGCAGGGCATGCACGCGGTCGACCGTGGTATCAAGAGCGCCAATAACGTTTTCCAACGGGCGGGTATCACGCGTGCCGGCCAGTTCATTGCGCGCCAGGCCGAGAAGACGCTGCAGGAGATTGCCAAGCAGGCCAACCTGGACCCGTACGCGCTTTCGTCGGCGTCGTCGATCCCGAGCTCTGCGGGCGTTGCCAACGTGATGGCGCGCGATCTGTTCCATGCGCTGGTCAAGCCCAATGGCCAGGAGCTGGAGGAGGATGACTTTTTGCCGTATTTCAACTCGCCGCTCGATGCCCGCAAGGCCTTCCGCATGTTTGATGTCAACAAGTCGGGCGACATTTCCAAAGACGAGCTCAAGCAGGTGCTGAACGAGTGGATGCAGGAAAAGAAGGATATCGAGCGGTCGATCGCCGACGTGTCGCGCGCGGTGGGGTCGCTCAACTACTTCCTTGGCGCCGGTGTGCTCTTGCTCACGCTCGTGCTCATTTGCATTGTTTGGAATCTTCCTGTGCGTATCACCTCTTTTATTCGATGTGCGTAGTTTGACCAATTCGATATTTCATTTCCGTAGGTCTCGAGCTACATGTCGGCCCTGGCTGCTGTCCTGCTTCCTGGTACCTTCATTTTCGGTGCCACGCTCAAGGACACGTTCGAGAACATTGTTTTCCTTTTCGTGCAACACTTTTTCGACGTACGACCACTTCATATTTATCAAGGTTTTAGTGACACTCCTCAACTCCTGACATGAAATTCTTTAGGTCGGAGACGTGGTCAATATCGATGGCAAGTTTTACACGGTGGTGAGCATGTCGATTGGAACCACGACCCTGCGTCGCGGAGACGGCAAGATCATTTACTACCCGAACTCGACCCTCAATAAGAAGCCCGTTGAGAACGTGCGCCGGTCTGGCAACATGAACGAAGATGGTATTTTCATTTTTTTCATGATTTGGTTCTGAACATTTGCTCAACATTTATATCAAACAGTGACGTTCAAGGTTGACCTCAAGACGACGCAGGACCAGCTCGACGATCTGACCAACATGATGCTCGACTTTTTGGACGACAACAACAAGGACTTTAAGCCCACCTTTGTCGTTGTGATCCGCGAGGTGCTCTTGTCAGAAAAGGCGATGCTTTGTGCGTTTTTTTTTTTTTTTCATTTTTCATTTTTTCATTCAGACACCGGGACTGATTTTGAGACCCTCCGTTTTCACTATAGGCAAGATCAGCATCGATTACACGACCAACTGGCAGGAGATGGGCAAGCGCGCGGCACGCCGCAACAAGTTCATGTTCCAACTCCGCGAGTCGCTCCTCGCGGCCGGTATCGCTTGCCCCGCTGGCGCTGGCGAGCTCGCGGAACACCAGTAAGGCAAGGCAAGGTAGCAGTTGGATATGGCACTTTTCGTGTGACTTAGTAATTCGCAATCTCTGTAGTTTCCTCGCAATAATAATATGAATTTGCTAAAGCCCAGTACTTGGCAGTCTACAGTCAAATCGCGCCTTGGTCCGGTGTTGGTTGCGCGAACAGTTGTCCGCCCTGGTCCCGTGCGTCTTGCTTGTCCTCGATGTACTCGCTTGTGGTTTGTCGTGGCATTGCGATTGAAAACAAATTTTACAGATCGAGGCCGGCCAACGCGTCTCTGGCTGTATCTTTGTCAAAGTGCCAGCGTCCAGCGCGAAAAATAACGCGTCATTGTTCCAGTACGGCGCTATAGTATTATCGATTCGACTCAATGTGGTATTCAACGAAAAGCGATTTAGGTCCGTGCGCGCCGAAATGCAGGGAGTGGGCCGGGTCTCTGGCTGGGTGCTCAAGAAACCCGAAAAGTACTTTGGCGGCCTCGGGAGCAATAAAGTTGCCTGGAACACAGCGGATGAGAGCTGGTACTACGCCGTGCACACCGTGCCCGTGATTGACCTCGAAAAAAGGGTCCTGTGGTCTTCTCAGGAGCGTCATGGCGCCATCGCCCATTCCGCCACCGCAATGACTCGGCGGCCACGCCGGCACCCAGTCCTCCGTCCTAACCCGCGACTCCCGCACCCGCCCCGCGTACACCAGATGCTGCGGTTCCCATTCTCGATTCCGATCGACTATACGGCACCCTCGTCGTATAAGGGCAAACATCTCGAGATCGAGTACAAGGTCAAGGGAGTCATCTCGCGCGCATTCCCCAACTTGGATCGCACCAGTGAGGAAAATGTCGAGGTCGCGGGGCTCTCGCCGACGGAGCCTCTCCAGTCTCAAGAAGCGACCAACGTCAAACTGTGTCCGAGTGTTGGCCGACTCGATGGGAATGTGGGGACCAAACTCGAGTGTGCGCGCGCAACGTTGCTCACGCACTCCAACCGCGACGCTCAGCGACTCGAAGCCGTCGTCACGTTCGAAAACAATTCCAACCGAAAGATCACCAACGTCAAGCTGGAATTGGTTCGCCGCGAGTTTGGCATTGCGATCATCGATGGTCGGAGGTATTGTTGTCAACCGATAGTATTTTTTTTTTGTCGGTGCTGGCTGACATCCGTTTTGTATGTCAAGAAACCTGCTTGACTCGGCCGTGGTTCTAGCGTCGGAAACGCGCGAGCTGGACATTGCGCCCAACGAGACTGAAAAGTCGGTTCGCGTCGCGATCGACGACATTCCCTCCCACCTTGCCCCTTCGCTGCAAACGACGGGCGTGCAAAGCGTGGGCATCGAGTACGAGATCAAGTGCTCCGCCGAAGTCGAGTGGGCCGCGCTTCCATTGGTGGTGACGATTCCTGTCACCGTCATCAACGCACCACCCGAATCGCGATCACTGCCGGGTCCCCAGGGCCGGGGTCGCGTGCGGCTCCTTCGACGCCGGCCTCCTTTTGCTGCCGGTGACTCGGATCCCCCTTCAAGTAAAGACGACAATGGCGACCGGCTGGGATTCTATGCCGCGCAATACGTCAATGGCATTCTCAACATGCTGCCTCCATTCGTTGGCGGGAAGTGGTTGTGGCCCGGGAAGAAATAAATGACCATGTTCCCAATTCGATTCGATCAAGCACACTTTTTCCTATAACAATACAATTCACAATATCTAGCATAATATGAGCAACGCCGACGAGGCCGAGAATCCCATCATGTCGGAGGAGGCAACTCCCGCGCCCGATGTCGAAGATCAGCCGCCAACGACAGGGCGACTTGGTGCACGAGCCGGAGTGCGAGCAGGAAAGGGGGGCATGGTCGGAGAACGGGCGCCGGTGCTCTTTGGCTGCCAATTTGTTGTTCTCGGCGAGCCCGGAGCTGGTAAAACAGAGCTGATTGGCAATTTGGTTGGCACGCCGTTCACGATGCCGCAGTTTCACCAATCGGGACCGACGGCAACGTTGAATGTACGCTTCAATGATCATATGAAGGATGCATGGAATTGAAGAACATTGATGGTATATAGAGCTGCAACTTTGCCATGAGCGGATTTGATGTGCGCGCAGAGCTGATTGATCCACCGAGTGACACCGAGACGCGCAGCATGTCGGCTCGCTTGTTTGGAAACTCTGCGACCGGATTCATTCTTGTATTTGACTGTACGCACGGTTTGCCGTCATATTTTGTCCTTGCTAACCTAAAAAATGCAAACAGTGACCAAGGAAGAATCCTTCAACGGCCTCGAATCCTGGATCGAGGAATTCCAGCTCCTGACCCAAGACGACCAGTTCCGGCGGCCCACGATCGTGATCGGCACCAAGCTCGACCAGGCCGACGCCGACACCAATGCCGCGACGCAGGCCGTTCATATTCTCTCGACCACGTCCTCTGCCACCGGATCAGTGGCCAATTTCCCTGTTCCCTTGGTCGGCGTCGGCGGCGGACTCTCCACCGCCATGGGTGGGTCAGCGGTCGTGGACGGGCTGGTAGCGGCGCGCAATGCCACCTCAACCAATAAGGGCGATCAGGGGATTCTGCCCAAACGCGCCATCAACTCGGACGATCTACAGGTGTGGGCTTCGGATCATGGCGCAGAATACTTTGAGCTGTGGTGCGTACACCTTTTTATGTCAGGGTGGTTGAATCCCTCAAATTCATTCAAATGGATCTCCAGCTCCATGAATGGACGCGCAGTCCACGCCGCCATCCACTCGCTCGTCAAGGGCATCATCCGACAGCTGCCTAACGGGATCCAGACCGACGCCAAGTCTCTGATTGACTGCCGCGTCCGCCCCATACAGGATCTGGTTGGCACGCGGCGCCTCGATTACAAGAACCGCATTGCCGCCATGCATCGGATCCTCGACACGTCCGACAGCATCGATTGGATTTAAAGGTTAATACAAAATTTACACAGCACCACGTCCACCCCCTCAGATATATTTTGTTTTGTTTAGATATCAATAATCGAGTCGTCCTCGCCAGTCGGCGGCGGTAGTGGCGCCGCGGTTGCGTCGGCAGGGATCTCGATCGACGACGGTACAGTTGTGGCAGCGGCAGCAGCAGCAGCAGCGGCAGCAGCAGCAGCAGCAGCAGCAGCAGCGGCAGCAGCAATGTCAGCTGCACTCTTCCGTCCGCGCTTCTTGGGTGGACCTCCATCAGCGTTGCCGCCGGCAGCCTGAGTCGCCGTCCGCTTGCGCACCCGTGTTTTTGGCGGCGCGGGCGGCGGGAGTGGGGCCATCGGCATCTCGCTCGCCGTCGTGGGCGTGCCTTGGGGATCAACGGTGGGACTGGCTGGTGCAACTGCAGCAGCAGCCGGCTTGCGTGGCGCGCGCTTTCGAGGTGGCGGCTTGGGCTTGGCCGCCGGTGCGCTGTCTGGTCCAGCAAGGGAGGCAGCGGCCCCGTCTCCAGCGGTAGCAGCAGCGGCATCGGCGGCTGCAGAGGCAGTCCGATTCTTGGACGGCCGCCCGCGCGCGTCTTTCTTGACCACTGCCACTGTGGTCTCCTTGGCAATCTCTTGTTCCAGGAGCGCCCGCATCTCGGCGTCCTCCTCATCGCCTAGCAACAGACTCATCATCTCCTTGGACGACGGCGCCGCGCCCGGATCGGCGTCCTCGGCCCCCGCGGCGCCGGAAATCACTACCCGCTGGATCTCGTCCTTGGTGCGTGCGCGGTCCAGGATCCGCTCCTCGATCGTGTGCCGCGTGAACAGCCGGTACACAGTGACTTGGCGGGTCTGGCCGAGTCGGTGTGCGCGGTCCATGGCTTGCTTGTCCGACTGTTTTTGTTTGGTGATATATTAATTGAGAAGCAATGTACAATATATCGACGCAAATAAATGCGTACGGTAGGGTTCCAGTCGTTTTCCACAAAAATGACCGTGTCGGCAGCAGTCAAGTTGATCCTAGAGCAACACACAATCAATAAATTTGGAGAAAAACCCAACAAGAAGGAAACGTACCCAACACCACCAGCGCGCGTGCTGAGCAGGAAACAAAACAAGTCGTCTCGCGTTTGCCAGTCAGCAACAAGGTCGCGGCGCTCGCCCAGAGGCGTGGATCCGTCCAAGCGCAGGTACGAGTGCTTGCGGTACGTCATGTAGTCCTCGACGAGGTCGATCATCTTGGTCATTTGGAAGTACAAGAGGCACCGGTGGCCCTCGGCCTTGAGCTTGGGCAACAGCGTGTCCAGCGCTTGCAGCTTGCCCGACGACGTGATCAACGACTGCATCCCGGGAATCCGGATCAGTTGCGGGTAGGTGCCACCCGCCGGCAAGTACGGGACCAGTTCAGGAATGGACGGCCGTAGCACCGGCCGCAAACAGAGTCCCTGCTGGTCCGTCACGAGCGGGACCGCGGACGGCTCTTGTTGCGCCGCGCGCGGTGGCGGCCAAATCAGCGAGTGAAAGACGGACGTGACGCTCTCAGATGGGGCCGAGACGGGGAGCAGGTGGTGGAGCGGCGGCGCGGCAACGGCCCGCGGACTGTAAATGTCCAGCGATGGCGGGTACCAGTCCAAGTTGACGTCAAGCAACGTGGACTCGGCTCGCATCCGTGCTGCTGCCGGATCGACGTGCCAGGCGTGTGGGCGCGTAAAGCGGGTGCATGCAGACGGGTGCGTCTCTTGCAGCCGCTGGTGGTAGTGGAACCGCTGCACGACACTGCAGTGCCAGCGGATGCGAGCCGCGTCAGTCTCCGTGTAGCCCGTGACCAAGGCAGGGGCAATGAGGTCCACCCGCAGTCGCTGCGTGCCGTGCTCGTCGAGCCGCATCATACCCGGGTCTGGAATCAGACTGACGCACCGCCGCGGGTACCGAGAGATGATCGGGTTGGTTGCCCGTGCCATGACCAGGCTGTCCTCGGCTGGGGGCACCCACACGCCCATACGCGCGCCAAGGGTCGGCGCAACCACCAGGGGCGAAATGGGTTCGGCGCGCTCGAGCAAGTCGGGGTGGTTGCAGATCTTGCGGAGCTGCATTACCACGTTTGCCAGCGTGTCGCCCTGGTCGGCGTCATCGTCCTCCTCTGGCCCGCCCGCGTCAGCAGCAAGCGGATCCTCCAAGGCGGGGTCGCTGGCGCGCGCGGCGTTGCGCTTGGACGTCCGGGACGCATTGGCCTTGAGGCTCGCCCGTGCACGCGCGGTGCTGCCGTGGCGAACCGACTCGAGAATATCGCGGATGGAGAGCTTTTGCTTGATCATGCGGTACAGGAGCTGCTGCTTCTTGGACATGGCGCACGACACGTTGACCTCGATCTTCTCGCCCAGCTCCGACTGCACGTCGCGCTTGATGCGGCGTAGCATGAACGGCTGCAAGATCGTATGCAGCCGCTTGACTTGCTCGGCGTTCATCTTTTTGCGGTTGTTGGCGGCCGACTCGATATCGCGCGAAAACCACTCGTTGAATTCGGCGTGCGAGTCAAAGAGCGTGGGCATGATAAAGTGCAGCAGGGACCACAGCTCCTTCATCGTGTTTTGCACCGGCGTGCCCGTCAGCAAAAGCCGATTGCGCGATTTGACTGTCAGCAGTGCGTTCCACCGCTGCGACTCGGACGACTTGATGGCTTGGGCCTCGTCTTTGTATTTCTCCAGTGTGAGTGAGAGATACGCAAATATACAAAAGGGAAAAAAAAGGTACCCAAAATCATGTACTCCCACTCGATCGAAGTCAAGTACTTGATGTCGGTCAGGGCGTACTGGTACGAGGTGACAATGATGTGGGCAGGGCTGTCGTGGTCGTACACTTGGTTCCGCTTGGCCCAAAACTGGCGAAGAATCGCCCGATCTTTTTGGTCCCCCCAGTATGGAATGACCTTAAAGGTGGGCACAAAACGCGCCAGCTCCTGCTGCCAGTTGTGGAGTGTCGAGGCCGGGGTGACAATGAGGTACGGGCCCCACATGTTGTGGTTCTCAGCCAGCCACGCAAGGAGGGCAATACTCTGAATGGTTTTCCCAAGGCCCATCTCGTCCGCTGTATAATTTTTTTACATACTGTGAGAAAAAAAGTTGTTGACAGAATATGAGAGTAAGCGCACCCAAAATGCCGTTGATGCCCTGCTCGTAAAGAGAAATGAGCCACTCGAGCCCCTTGAGCTGGTACTCCTTGAGCTCGCACATCATGATCTTGGGTTGAACGACCGTCTTGGTCAATGTTTCGCGGTTGGTGCCATGGCGCTCGGCCATTTCCTTGGCGTACACCCGGGCTTGGGCAGCGCACTCGGCATCGTCGTCAAAGTTGATGGTGTCGACCGTCTTTTTGCCAAGAAGAGCATCATCGTCGTCGTCCGGTTCATCTTCGATCGAACCTGGGACAAAGGCGGGAGCGGCAGCGGCAGCGGCAGCTGGCAAGGCCGAACTGGAAGCCACCGCTTCAGGTGCAACTGCAGGGACCGCTGCCGGTGCAGGAGCCGCCGCCGAGGAGGTACCAGGGCCACCCATCTTCTTGGACACAAAGTGCGTAAAGAGCTCAGTCTGCGACAGCAAAAAGTTGAGCTTGCGTTCCTGGCGCTGCTGCTCGCGCAGCACCTCGGCCTGGCGCTGTCGCTCGAGCGCCTCGGCCTGCATGCGTTTCTGCGCCTCCTTCTCGATCTTGTCGTTGGCGCGCCAGAACCCGACCGCCTCCTTGGCGATTTTCTTGGTGCGGTGCGACGTTAAGTCGCGGTACGCCGGCCGGCGCAGCTTGAGCGCCTCGCGCTCGACAATCTTAGCCAGCCGCTGAATGTTGTTGCGGCGGATCTGCGCATTGGTCTTGAGCGCGCGCGCCGCCTTGGGCATCACCGTCAGCGCAATATTGCGCCACACGCGGTGCCGCGCCGCCTCGGCGATCTGCTCGGCCGATTTGGCCGGCCGGCCTGACCGCGACTTGGCCGCACCGCCACCGGATGCAGGCCCTGCTGCTGCACCACTGTTGCCGCTGGCTGCCGTAGCGTAATTTCCGCCGGCGCCATCCCCGGCCGCGGCAAAAGACGAAGGATTGCGGTAGGCGCCGCCATCGTCGTCGTCGTCGAGGTCATCATCGTCGGCATCCATGTCTTCGGTGGCCGAGTCGCTGAACCCATCATCGCCGCCATCGGCACGCAACAGTGCCCTGGGCCCGCCCGCTGACGGCAGTACGAGCGCGGGTGACGACGGCGAGTCGGCAATTGTGGCGGCCACCACGCGAATAGCGGCGGCTGCCTGTGCGGCGGCGGCACGGCGAGTCGTCCGCAGGCCCGGTTCACCCAGCACAATGATAGTTTCGGCCGCGTCAAAGACTCCACCGCCACCGCCACTGCCGTTCCCGAGCGCAACTGAAGGCCCCAACTCGACCGCCGACATGAGCGCCATTTCGCGCTCCTTTTCCTTGCGGCGGCGCGCTTCCTCGGCGCGGACTCGTTGCAGCTCCTGCTGGGCGGCGCGTGCGGCGGCGGCCGCGGCCTCTTTCCGCTCGCGCTCCAGCGCGCGTTTGATGCGCCGCTGCTCGTTGAACAGCGCGCGCTTGTGGTCGGCAATCGCCGTCACCAGGTGCCGCTCCTGCGCGGTCACGATCCGCGCGCGCTTGGCGTCGATGCGCGCGCGTATAGCGGCCAGGGCGGCTGCGCGGGCGGGAGCTGCCGCCGAGACGGTCGAGTGGGCGGCGGACAGCGATACGCGGAGTGCTTTAGTGCGCGCGCGTAGCACGTCCCCGTAATGGAGCTTGTTTTGGGCACGGAGCTGCTGCGCGACTGGAAACGACGCAAAGAAGGGCATGGGCTCGCTGTCGGCTGTCGGTCCAGTTGCTGCTGCTCCAGTAGATGCTGCTGATCCAGCCGCTGCTGGGAGGTGCGGAAACGACGAAGGCCCGTGCGATACCGTAGGGTCGCCGGCCTTGGACGCAGCCTGGCGGCCGCCGCGTCCGGCCTTTGCTGCCGTTGAACCACCGGTACGCCGGCGGCCGCGCTTTCCGCCCTCGGCGGGGCTGCCCCGGCGGTCCCCGACCTCTGGCGTCCCCGGTGCCGAGCTTGTGGGCTGCTGCAGAGACGGTGGCGGCGGTGGCATAAAGTACGGTGCCGGGACGGAGGGTGCGGACACAGAGGCAGCAGCGGCGGCGGCGGAGGCGGCCGTGGCGCGTGCCGACGACAGCGCGTCGCGGGCATTGGTGGGTGGTAGTGGGGATGGCATCAGCGCGCGCGCGAGGGACCGCGTCGCGATCGGCGCCAGGGTGGGCGGCGGCAGTGGCGGTGGCGACCCGGACGACGGCATGGTGGCCAAACCCATGAGCGCGCGTGCGCTGGGGAGCGGTGCTGCCGCAGAGGATCGCGCGAGCAGATCAAGCGATGGGGAGCCCATTGCCGGTGGTGGAGGCAGGGGGGAATTGGGCGTCATTTCTTTTATGCCTGTGGTGCATTCAGAACGAGAGAGTGAGAACAGGCAGGACGCGGCGTGCAGCGGGAGTGCAGCATCAGCATCGGGGGCATAGGAATGAAGGAAAGTGGAAAGTGGTGGGTACCCCTGCGATCGTCCTCGTCGCGGTCGATGTGGTTATCGTTTGCGAGTGATTTCAAATTAGCCAGTATTTCGGCTCTGACAGACAGCACGGACGGTCGGTCGGACGGCCAGAATAAGGGCGGCAGACGTGTGGCAGTGGAGACACCCAATCAGAAAAATTCAAAATAGTAACCAAAGAATATTTCAATGGAATGGGTGGCTGCAGTGCTCGGGCGTCCGAAGACGTGTGGTGGGTATAAAATGTCAATTGAAATATGGTCGTCCGTCGAGCGTTGGTCTTGTTTTCGGCGTAGGTTGGTCGCGTGTGTGCGCACGCAGGAAAGGTGCGAGTGTTGGCCGGTAATTGGGAGAAGAAAAATTCAGAGAGCGGCGGGTATTATGTCAACAATCAGCAGCAACGAGACGCTGGCGATTTGGGACGATCATTTTGTTTTTTTTTGTTGTGTTGCCGTTTTGCGTTCGCGTGAGAGGGCTCGGAGGAGAGCAAAAAGTTGTTGATCACGCGGGAAGAAGAAATTTTGACAGAGTCAAAAAATGTACATTTTGCCATAAGTGTACAGGCAGGACAATGCCCTACGCCTGCCCACCACGGAGCACAAGCGTCCCCGAGTCCTCGTCCACGTAGCCGTTCCACGACTTTTGTGGGGTGGCCACAAAGTAGTCCAGCGTCTCCCACTTGCGCCGATCATTCGGGTATTGCTGCATCTTGACTTCAACGCGTGCGACCTTGCCTATTTGTTAAACTGCATTGAGTATGCCAGTCTAAAATCATGGATAAAGTGATAAGAGTACCCGTCGACCCCGTCACATCAAAACTCACATCTACCCACCCCCGAATCTGATTAATCTCGCCCGAAATCCATTTCCAGCCCGCCAGGTTGACATTGTCGCCCAGCTCCTCGCGCAGCGTCGGGTTCGTCCGCAGCTGGAACAGTAGCACGTCCATGATCAGGTTCTTACGCCGCTGCTCGTTCAAAAAGTACTGCGTCAGCCCAAAGAGCAGCCCCGAGAATCCAGCCAGGACCACCACGGACTTGACCTTGGACGATCCTCCTGCCTTGGCGTCGGAGGACGAGGATGCCATGCGCCGCTTAACGAGCGTGGGCATGGGCCGTACTGCTGCCAACGACGACGACGACGCAACGACTGCTGATGTGGTTGCAGTGGACGGGCGGGCAAGGTGGGTCCGCACTGAGCCACCGGCCGCGGACGCTTGTTGACGGGCGAAATGAGCGACAAACATATTAATTATTGACTTTTTCGTGAAAAATGAAACAAAGCGAAAAGTCGGCGCCAAATTTTGCCCACTTCCCACGAATCCATACAATCAGGTTATTTCAGCTGTCAGGTCTGCGCCGATGACCCGACTGCATCCTGAGCCGCTGGTCCCAGATCTGAGCCCCTCG